>JANHFL010003483.1:134454-146204 GCA_032468155.1 Oxyrhabdium leporinum | reverse complement strand
TGGGATTTGAACCGCTAGATTGAATCAGCAGAAGTGGCCTGCAGTTCAACACTCTAACCACTGCGCCACCTCATATGATGCCTGTCATATGTTTTCTACTCTAATTCATACAGTTCCTTGCTTTTTGGCCATTCTGGTGATCAGAGTTAATAAGAGTTAAAATTCAGGATATCTGGAAAGTACTAAATAACCTGTTCTGCATTAGGAGATAACAATACTGTAGACTGAAAAGCCAGGAAACATTTCACTTCTAGCTCCAAACATAACAAGGATGATGTCCTTCATTTCTTTAAAAATGCCTTACTAACTTTATAAAACTTTATATAAATATGCAGTTTATTTTAGAGTATTCACTATTCTTTCCTCTGGTAATTTAATTTAACTGAAATGAAATTGGATACTGACTCTACCAGCTCATTCCTTGTACTCTTTTTATAATATCATATATCAAAACTGCCACAGAGTGTCTGAATGCGGAGATACAACTGCAAGACATTTGACACTTATGAAATAGAAACAAACCAGATCTTCTAGGAGAAGATACATGTGAAGACAGATACTGGAAGAAGAGTAATAAAAAAAACTGAAAAAACTAAACGAGGTTGATACAAAATGAGTTAGGAAGAGAAACTCAGAATAGCAATGATTGGTAGTCTGTATTGCCAACAATAATGGCAATATTTGTTATCTGGTTCATAGTTCAAGTTTATTCCAGCAAGGATATTTTAAAAAAAGAATAGTGTTTGTTTCTTGTCCTATAGTTGTTCTGTAGTTGTGTAATATAATATCACAATCAGAATTTGGAATGAACTGGAGTAACCGATTTGACATTTCACACATGCCTTAGAATTTTCTTCAGCTGTTTGTATACAAAGGGGTGGCAAATTATGACACATACATACTGACATCCACTTTTGTACTCGAATCACATGCAAGAACACATAGGGTGACACTCGCATCATGACACCCATTTTGTCATTCTGAGTGTTGTATATGTACAAATTCCTTTCTGAGGAATTTCAAAAGGTGCAGATACAATGCAGTAGATAGGGTGCTTAATATTTAATTGTGACTAGCACTATAAAACCTGTATTGCAATGCTGATTTTTGAAATATGAAGAAAATTAGGAGGTCAACATCACAATGTTCGACAGGAAGACAGTTTATTCTTAAGTAAACATCTTAATCTAACAATGTTTAAAAACCAACACACTGAAGTTATTCAAAGCATATACAATAGCAACAAATAGATTTGCATTTCAGCTAACCTTCAAAACTAGGGCAAATGCAGCCCACCATCAATCCTGGAGCATGCTACTTTCTTGACATTATTTGCAATTATTACTTTCCAAGCCCCAGACAAACAAGAAAAACAGGGAATGATGACACAGGTAGATAAGAGGTGATCTGAATCTTAAACTGGCAATGTGGATAGATTCTTGAAATCTGCTTGATGGGTTCAATTCTATGTTTTAAATTTAGCAGTGATTAAAGTAATATTAAAATACCAGATTTAAACTGATTATTGTTACACTTGTAGGGTCACTTAGATGTGAGGTTTGTTAATCAGTAAGGATAAATAAAAAAAATTGGAAGACAAAAAAAATGTGTTTTATTATTTTCACACAGAAGACTAAGCTGATTGCTCACTCTTCATAATCCCTTAGAGCAGCTGTACCTTTTCTGGTTGGCTTCAGCAGTTACAGTGAGATCCCCAAAAAAGTGACTTATGGAATTGCCAGCAGGTCCTACATGCACACAAAACATGTTCCAATGCTCCTTCCAAGTTGCTACAGAATCCTATTATAGCTCCACAAATTGATCAGCAATGTCATTTTTGCCTCTAAAAATTATTTAATATGTACACATTTTACCTTGATAGCAAGTCAATCAGCTCTAATTTAGACATCCCATCAGGAAGGAGTCGTGGAATAGCAGCAACACAAGTCCTAAAAAGGTCAATTTTTGGTTTTCTTTCACCTCTGAAAAAAATATGAAATTTATTAATCACTTCTTAATACCAGACAGAAGAAATATATAAACAATAGTAAAATGATGTACATTTATCTTATTAAGCATTCTCCCCCAAAATGGCAGTAGTTATTTATAAATCAATATAGTCTTACATAGCATAAGCATTGTGCTCTATTGCTAAGGTCAAATTTGTCTCAAAACTCAAATAAGATCTTGTGCAAAATCAGAGCTCCGATGAAAAAAAGTAATTTTTCAGGATCACAAAGGAGATGCTAACTCCTGTTTTTAAAGGATTATAAAGAAAGGCTATGATTAATTACAATTCTGGAATTTATTGTCTACATCAAAGTTTCTCAACCTTGGCAGCTTGAAGATGTGTAGACCACAACTCCCAGAAGTCTCCCTATATAGATAAGGTTCTGCTTTTTTTTTTTAAAAAAGAATTAGCTAAAATAAATCCAGCTCAATATCAATTATCATTTAAGACCTACGTGATCATATCTTCAGGTTCTTTGTTTAACATTTGTATATTTGTGAGCATCATGCACCGCCCAACTTCTTTATCAAGATGTCGCAGTATGTTGTCTACAGCTTTTCTTACTTGAGAATAATACATTGACATGCCTAGAAAAACATACAATGGAAGAATCCTTAAAATGGATTTTTTTTAAAAATAAAAAATAAACATGTGCATTTTAGGTGTTATCATTAACAATTGATTATTTTGGTCTATAATAAAGAATGTTCTACCTCACAATTGATTTTGGACTTGAATATTAATGAACCAAATAAAGAAAATATAAATTAAAAAACATTCCCTCACAGACAAGTGAAATGCAGAAAAGGAACTCACATGCAGATTATGACCTTAGTATCTGGTTACATTAGATTAATAGAGATCAGAGCTAGGAAGGATCATAAAATGAGGGTGCTAAAGCAACAGACTCTTTATGTGATTCTTAGGCAGACTAGAAAGTGACAGTAAAGCTTTTTTTTTTAAGTCAGTGAATATTCCAAGTACTGAGAGTATGATTTTGCTTAGTTAAATCTACCTCATGAATTCCCTGATAAAATTATTTGAGATAAAAATAAGTCCCAGAAAATGCTGAATTGCATTGGGCCAGCTGAATCCAAGAGTTCTGGTAGAAAAATGACAATTTCAGGTGTTTACAGGATTTTCCCAAACTATGGCATTTAGGATAGAATCAATAACATTAACTTATAAGTTAAATACACAGTGATACAAAAGCAGATGTTTAAATTTAGAACAGCTGTTTACCCTAAGCTTTTTTTAAATAAAACTCTGAATAGAGTAAGCATAGTACTTTTGAGGACTTTTAGGATTAGTTGTCTCAACTGATTGTTCAATCAGTTCTAAATAGGGAAACATTTCTAACAGCAGTATTGAATCAAACTTATGGGCTATATCCTTAAAACTCTTGAATTTCTATCAGCATCTGGTAATGAGATAATATCCTTTTCTTGTAGTTACATTCAAGACATATACAAGCAAAGGACTGACACTACAAGTAGTCTAGCAAATGGCCATTGACAAATCCTTCTTTTAGAATACTACTTCATTTTTCCCCAGTAGTTATAACTTAATATTAATCATGTGAATATCACACCATGTGATTCTTATTTTGATTATACAGATTATTACTAGTCCTATTCTGTCAGAGTTAAATTCTGGAAAAATTTAATACAAAAGACATAAATAAAATAAACAGTACACCATAATAAATGGCTTATACATTATGTCATTATAGTATTTGCATAATTTTTGGTTGCTACTGGCAACTAGAAATTGTCCCCAGGCAACCAAACTGTGATTCAACTTCCCTCAAGCTGCATTCTCCAAAAGAAGCATTTGGATATACTCAGTTCAATAGTGAAATGAAGTCTCAGGACTAGCAATGTGGGTAAAATTTGGGTCAAGCTGTCATACACACTTGTGAACAGGCAGAACACATGTTTGATACTTGCCTATCATTTTAGCTTCCTCCTCTGTGAGAGTTTTGCTCAAGTAAGTTTTCTTCACTCGTAGCGTGTTTCCTGAAGGCAATACGGCTCCAGTAACAGGCATTGGAGGCTCTCCATCTTTTTGCTGCAAGCTATCCGCAATAACCAAGAAAGCTCTCAGACCAATATTCATTCTCTGCAAATTTGATGGATGGATGATGAAAGCAAAATAACAATTATGTGGTTAGCACTGATGCATTCTTTACTCTCATTTGATCTGAAGAAATTACACTGAAAATAGCTGGAGATCAATGCAGTATCTCCAAAAGATTCCAAAGAACATGTTTCATATGTGAATTTAGATTCCAGTAAGAATCAAAGAGGACTGATAAGAGTACACTAACATGGAAATGGTTGTGTGAAATAGTGGGATGTCAAGTCAGTAATTTTAGGTTTCCAATTAGTTACTCAAGAAACTAGAAGTATAATAGACACAGAATATTTGTATAATATTTAAAAATGTGCTACAATTAGCAAACAGGCCAAACTGTTGCTTTTTCCCTAGTTTTCTCAACACAACATAATCAATGAGACAAGCCTTCTCTACTGAAATGTCTACCCTATGGAACAGTCTCTCATGGAGATCTGGATAGCCCCAATCCTGTTTGTTTTCTGGAAGGTTGCAAAAATCTGGCTGCTCCCTCAGGTGGTAGGGTTGAGGTGATATCAGAGACTAACACATGTAGGCAAGTCTGTGATTAAGAATAATGTGTGAGATTCCTCAGCTTTTGTATTTTGTTATTCATTATATCTGCTTTTAATTGTATTTAAACTGTTTTTATTGGTGTATTGTTAGCCATCCAAAATTATCTGTTTATAATGGGGAGCCATATAAATTTCAAAAATATATTTCTACGAACTATGTGGAATTGTTCCATGTATGTAGAGCACTGTAAAAACATGTGCTTGGGTAGTATTAAAGAGCAATTAAGGACTTGATGAATGATACAGATGAAAGTTGATCCCTTACGCCAAAACAAAGAGCACTAGATAACATTGACCCACTTTTTTTGTTTTTTCTTAAAAACATATTATACTTTTTTAAATCTGAAAAAAATATATTAATAATGATACCTTACCTCTGGATTTAGACTAAATGCTTTTGCTGGCTTTCCAACACAAAGGAAATCAAAAATGATTTCTTTCATTGCAAAGTCCAAACGTTCCTGTAGCAAAATATATATTGCACATGAACATATGATAATATTTGTTGCATCTCTAGTGTAAATCTGACTGGAATGAGTTCTAAATCAACATAGAATTCCAATTTATTTTAACAAGACCTTATTTATTACAAGACTTTCTACATAAACAATGAAAGGAGATTGCTGCTTATCTAGGAAATTGTAAAGAAGAAGAAGAAGGCCTAATTGTAATGTATCCTATGTAGAACTTAAATACCTTATCCTGATAGATATGAGACAATATAATTGAGACATATTCAATCCATTACCAGAATTTAGTGTAATTTTCAATGTGAGACTTTTCTATAATTCATCCAACTGAAAGCTGAAACTAACTATCTAGGCATGTTATAACTAAAGACGCATAACTCAGACATGTAAAGTAGAGGAAACACAATGTAAACCTTATCAATAAAACATTCCATAGCTTAAAAAGCATAAAAGTTTTTCAAACCTGTGCAATAAACTGTATAATTTTCACAAAAATGTTCAAAGGCATGTCTCGTGGTACCACACCTCGGGAACCTTTTGGAAAAAGGGTTGTGATGATTGTTATAAGCCGACTGTAAAATTAAAAAACAAACAGACATTGTGACAAATTCATTTCTTGCAATATAGCTTTATGCTACCTTAATCAAACTTTTGAAAATAGTTTAGAAAAATCTTACAGGAAAAATGCCAATAATCGACAAAATATTTTGTTACAGATTAAAAGAAAGCATGTCATTCTGCCCAGTACATTCTAAAATTTGTTAAAATTGAGACAAGAAGAGATTCCCTGTGTCAGGAGCATATTGTAATACTGATGGCACAGCAAATGCGGTTAAATAAAAGGATAATTCCATAATGTAAATGTGTATTTACCAAACACTAACCCACAAATATGCCCAGGATATATATCAAAATGTAACTAAGATATTTTATCTCCTCCTTTGCATTATATGGCACTAATTATACCCTTGGATTATTCTGAAGGTAGCTTTAGTGATTTGCTCATTATATGAGAAAAATTACATTGAAATTAAATATGAATATATGACAATACCTTTGGGTAGTTGTATTGCTTTCACATTTAATTCTAATCATATAAACCCATAGCAGTCTGTAGAGAGATTCCAGTGCAACTCGAGCCATTTTTGGATCTTTGTTCTAAAAAAAAAATCATGAAAATACTGTAATCTTGATTTATATTTCATATAGCTGCTAAATTTTAAGGCACCTACTTTTTTATTCATGGAATAAGGGCATTTTATTTGTAATGGACCTATGAGAACTATTAAGACTGACAAATCTACAAAATATGGAATATGGCCTTGTTTGGGTTCCTGCAAGAAAAGAAAAAAAAATTACATAGCAGACTTTATGCCAAAAATGATATGAGAGCCAAAGTATTTGGGCTATGTTCTCGTGGCATGAACAATCAGAGCTAAGTAATGATATTATAGAGAGAGAATTAGATACAGCATGCTGCATTTTTGTGGAATTGAGAAAAATGAGAAGTATGTAACGGATCTGAATGAAGTAATTTTGTGGAGTGCAGATGAGGAATATACATGTTCAAAAAAAAGGTGAAGATAATGAATTAAAGGATCAAAATGTATGGTATAGAATGAAGGGATTATAATACATGTATTATATAATATATATATGGTAATGAAATTTTGAAAACCGAAACTGAAGCTAATACTGTAAATGTTTGAGTACAAGGAGAAGCACAATGAAAATAAAGTAATATTATGAATGGTGACAAATTGTAAGGCTGCACCCTATAAATGGCAAACCTGGAGAACTGCTAAAATTTGGATGATAAATAAAATAATGCTATTATCATTCCCCTACACAGAGGGAAAGATAGCAATATAACATAAATAATAAATGTGCTTCTTTCATATCAATTAGATTTGATAAAAGTAATGCATGGAGATCTGTCTCTGTAAGAGAGAGTAAAATAGAGAGCAAACAATTAATATATTTAAAATTATGATGCTTCTAGCTTGAAATATATATGCTTAAATTCAACAGATTTCAGAAAGAACACTATTTTTTCACTGTAGCAATGGATAAGTTGAACATGTGTTGTGTATATATCTTAGAAGTGCAGAAGACTTCTCAGCCTTTGGAATCAGAAATATTCTTACTGGTGATGACTTTTAAGTTTTGAATGTCTTCAGCTTTGTTTTGTCATAAAAGTCAATCTACTGTAATTCTAAAGTGTGCTGGAAGCCAAATAATCTGCTACACAAACACATCTGGAGTGTCCTTTTAAAGCCAGCTGAGCAAACTGACTTGAAGACAGATTTTTTTTTTAAAAATGGTAAGATGTGAATATTTCATATCTCAAGCATATAACTGGTATATGAGTTTTACATAAAAGTCAATGTTAACATTCAAAACATCACTTTAAAATGACAGGTAAAAGAAACTCTGTTATTTACTGCATATTTAATAGAAATGATTTTAACAAAGAAAATGGGACCTAACTTTTGCAAAGTTATTTATCCAGTCTGTCAGCTTTTATATTTTATAATATTTTTATATAACATTAACTAGGGGGTGCATATTACAAAAAACAGATCACAATGGTAATGAAGTGTGTGACAGTATACTGTCAATAAGCCAATAAAAAATAACTCGATTTTGCAAATTACACAGGCTATCATAATAAAATGTTTCTGATTTTGTTTTAGCAGATGATCTATGAACCTAGCAATTATTATTTGTAACAATTATAGCCTAATGTATTGTATGAACTCAGACAATTGCATTTCAGTGAACCATGATTTAGTAAAATGCATAAGAGAATCATATATTGCAGTATATTAAGATTTGTGTCCTTTTTGTATCATATTATGATGCTATTATATGCAACTATGATAGATTAATCAGACTTCACCCTAAGTGTGCCTAGATAACTCACTTGAAAAAGGAGAAACTGAAAAAAGTTTGGAGAAGGGCAACAAGGAACAAAGCTGTATGATGAAAGATGAAAGAACTGAGCATGTTTAATTTTCAGAAGAGAAGTTGAAGAAGTAATATCATTGTAAAATACTGATTGAAATACAAGATCAAGACCTGTTCTTGCTCTTTCATGGATGTTCTAGAATGCTCTTTCATGAATGCAGGAGAGAATGTGGAGTCCAGTTCAGAGAAGATTTCATTGTAGTTATGTTCAGTCAGTTATCCTGACCTGGGTTCTCCTTCACTGGATGTTTAAGCAGACGTTAGAAAACCATCTGTCGGGGGTGCTTTCATTTGGATTCCTGCATTGAGCAGGAACTGGAACTGAGGCCTAAACAGTTCTTTAACTCTGTGATTCAATAAATGTACTATGACACCACAGAAGTTCTGCTAAGGATCAGTTAGTCTCCTTTACATTTTGCTAATTAAAAACAATGCAACTATTTAGCTTTGTAACTAACCATTCTTTGTAGAAATACCACAGAAATGCTCAAATTGAATGTAAGCAAAATGAGTCAACTTTTCAGTAAATAATTTTAAATATAATTCAGTGAATAACAACATTCAGATAGTATTTATGCAGTAGGACACAAAAGAATTGGTAGCAAGGTTTGGAAATAGGAAAAAGATTATTTACAGTAAAGCAACTGACAGTTTTAAGCAATAGTGTTTTATCCAGCTAAGCATAAAAAGATAATAAACCTGGCTGTTAAATTTTGGTTTTCACCAATCATAACTCTATTTGTGATTAAAAGCCATATTTCAGTTAATACAGCTGGACAGCTTAGCCATCCAAACAGCATATAAATATTTATGAAATAAAAGGAGGAAGAGTGAGTTAAAAACTCACCAGTCACCTTATATGACCTTTTCTGTTTTAAAATATATCAGTAGGGATATCTGGAATGTTCATGATTGTTTTATAGCTAAAATAGTTCTGAAAAACAAGAGATAGTATCGGCAGGCAAGTTTTTGTAAAAAGTAGAAGAAAATCTTTGTTTAAAAAAGACTAAACTGAGGATATATTTAGGACTATGCAAAGCCCAGTATGAATTGGAGAGACAATCAAATGAAGTTTATTCAAATAACATATTCCTGGCTGAGAGGAAGAAGACACAAGAACATTTACATTGCAACATTTTTTGTAAGTTCCACTTGCCCTTTTTACCTTTCAGAGTTAAAAGATTGTCATCCCTTTATTTTTAACAATTATATTAAGTATTCTCAACAACTATGTTAAGTAGATGTTAAAGATAATAATTATATTTTCTTTTTAATAACCATATCTTTAGTCTGGACTGTTTGAAGGTTATATACTTTTAACTGTTTTTATTGTGTAGTATTTGTATTTTTAAGCAGTCCAGAGTCTACTGGAAAGGGCAGCTATAATCAATTCTTCTTCATCATCATCCTGTTAAATGTAAAATGTGGACTTTATTATTTTAAAAAGAGTAATCTTATTACATTTACAAGTACTAGTTCTATTTTATTTTAAAGGTACTTAATTATGACAGAGGTTCTATATCATATAAATGCATCCTGACTGAGTTAGTATGCAATGTGTATTTTATAATTAGTACAGATATGGGAAACCATGTATTGATTTGCAAGGAAGCCTCTAAATTAAGAATATAAGATTGCACAGGTAGTATTGGCAGATTCATGACACATAGACCCAGAACTAACTACAAAGCAAACAAAAAATGATGTACTAACTTTGAGATTGGACAGGCAGTTGTTGAGAAAAATATGCCATCTATTTAGAAAGAATTGTTTCTGACTGACACAAAGCAGGCATGTTACTAGAGGATACAAAGCCTAAATAAGAGACAAAAGAAATACAGGATTATTTGAATGACAACAAAGAGAAATCTAATTTATCAATAGATCCACAGTAAACATTACAGCATTAGATCCACACTAAACTTTAGAGCTCCATCTCTCTCCTAGCTTATATTAAATGCATCAGCCAATATAAACACAGAATTCAAACTATGAGTTTTTTAAAATAAAAAATTAACTGTTACAATTTTTAAAAGCTTAACTATTATGATTTTTTGTGATCATTCCATATAAATGTAGGAATATGTTTACAATTAAATAATAAAATATTTCTATCTAGTGCTGTCCAGAACACTTGAAATGCGGTCCAACATTATGCAGCAACAGAGTGCAGAATGATGTAACAGTCCAAGGACAAATTGTAGTAAGCTGTAAATTATTGTACCAGTTAGATTTGTTGAATGTTAAGAATCTGCTGTCATGAAGCTATTAGAATTTCCACAGAACAGACCAACTGTATAGACTAATGTGGCACTCGGCTTTAATGGATAAATACATTCATGGTAGTGACAAAAAAGCAGTTTGAGTTCTTCTTCAAACAACTGGTATTTTTTTCATCCCATTTGATATAATAATGAGTACTAAATAAATGTTTTTGTTAGAACTGTATTTTATTTGGCTCTATTACTGGAAATAGCCTAGAGAAATGCTTGTCCCTTATAAGGTCACACAAATTTCTAACTTTCCTTCAACAGTTCAACTATATTATTTTCAGTTAAAAATATTCTTAAAGTTTCCTTTTCAATTAAAATATTGTAATAAAAAATAAAGGATTCCACAATTTGCAGGTCAAGTACAAAGGGGAAAGCTAGATGATCCAAAATGCATATTTGGGTAGTTTTTTTATCCAACTTTTTGTCCTCTTCCAAATGTTCTACCTTGCACTTTCAGTTTAATGGGTTTTTTCTTCCCTTTCCCTTTTTTGTTTTGCTTAAAAGCTAGAAAAACAAAGTATGATTTATATGTACTCTGGAGAATGTCCACTACATTCAGTAGGATTTTAACACTCTCAGTATTAAAAGAACTATTTAAATCACAATCTTTCATCATTATTATCAAAATCAAATCAAATATGTTATTACAAACATTGATCAGAAAAAAACTTTAAAATACAAATTACAGAACAAAAATAAAATTGAGGTCAGATGATATTATGTCTTCACTACCACTCAATAACAGAGTACAATTGCTGTGAGTGACGTCGAGTTGGCCACACCCACCCAGTCACATAACTGATGCTGTAGAGACGGCGATGCTAACTGCCTGCCGAATGCAGGCAAAAGGTTAGTCGGGAAAAAAGAAGGCAAAGAGGTGACGGCTGGAGGCTTCTGGAGCCGCTTTTTGCTGGAGCGAACGGAGCTGGGAATGGCGGCTGGAGGCTTCTAGCGCCGGCAAAGAGGTGACCATTGCAGGCTTCTGGCGCCACTTTTTGCCAGAGTGAAGGGCCTCCGGCCATCCCCTCTTTGCCGACCAGAACTGAGCTGGGAGCGGCCACAGCCTGTCCCTTTAGGATTCCCCCCACCTGTAGCAGCAGCCGGAGGCAGGCAAGCTCCGGGGACAGGCAGGGTGGTGACCTGGTCCCTGCTTAGGCGCCATGGAGCTCACCATTGGGCTCAGCGAGGTGGACCGCTGAGCTGCAAAGGAGAGGCCGGCGCAAGGGAACTACGAGGAGCAGGGGAAAAGGAAAAGCCCCCTTCCCTCGCGCCGGCCACTCCGTTGCCCGTTTCGCCATTGCAGCCCCACGCCACGGAGCTTTCACCCCGCACCCCC
>JANHFL010003483.1:98903-119913 GCA_032468155.1 Oxyrhabdium leporinum | reverse complement strand
GGGATTGAAGGCAGTCCCATATCTTAACAAGGCTTGGGGCTGGGAGGGGACAAGTTTAAAATGGCTTGGATTAGAATGGGTTCTCACCTGACAACTGGTGGAATTTGGTTAACAATGGCAATGGGGATTGCAATCACTAAGTGATGTGGCACATGACACTGCAATTTACATTTGCATCACTAAGTGATGGAAATTCCAGTCCCAATTATCATCACTTGAAGGACTGTTACAGTCATAAGCTATTGCCAGAGTAATTGAAGGGCAGGGGTGGAGAAGTCAGTGGGTTTTATCTTACAGAAATTACGGAGGAAGGAAAAATTAATTTATACCCCATATACAAAGTTCTAATTAGGCTCTGAATATTTTACAACAAAATGAAAATCTAGGGAAGAGAGAAACTATTTATTGCTTTACATTGTTTTTCTTGATTGTTCCAGTCTTGGATTTGTATGTTCATCACGCAAACTGTTGGCATCACTACAATATATATCTATAAAATCTAGAAGACATTCTAGAAGAATGTCAGACTAATTATAATTACCCTTTTTAACATTAGTGTCCTAAGTAATAAGTCATCCTTTGTAAGATTATAGGAAATAACCTTGAATGCATTAGGAGACAGACAAAAGTATTTTAGTTCTTAAACCAGCTTTCTCAGATTTCACCTGTTTTTCTTATCTTACACAGCCTCCTTTTGATGTCCCAGCACTAACAAATCCCTTGTTCTTTTGGAGTTCTGTTAACTGGGGCATGTTTCCTGTTTTAGTTCACCTTTGTATCTTTCCAAGCCTACTCCAAATATATGTTGTCTTTACTCAGTCATTTCATTCCTATCACTTTACCCTATTGTTAATTATTTAGTTCTTGTTCACACTCTAGCAGTTTTACCAGTCTGAATTTCACAGTGAAGCTGTGAAAATACACTGTGCCCAGTTGTCAAATATGCGATTAGTATGTGCAAGTAATGGGTCACCTTGAAAAGGCCTGCTTTTTTGTATTTTGAAGATATTGTTCCAAGCAAATCAACCGACAAATTAAAGGGAAACAAATTATTATTACCACTAAGAAAGCTAAGATTAGATGCCTCTTCCAGGCTGGGAATTACCTATAACATCCAGTCTGTCTCTTAAAAACATAAGCAACATCTTGGTGGACTGGATTCCAGACCATTTAGTCTAGCAGGCTTTTCCTACAGAGGCCAACCAACTACACATGGAGGCCCACTTATCTTCCAGTAGATGCCTTCAGAGGCATCACACCCTATTGCTTCCAGAGCATCCCTAGGGCCCTTCCAAAGCACTTTCCTGATAACTGTCTACCAGAAACAAAGGAAAATAAAATTTCAGGAATAAACAGAATGGAGGCAGGCAAAAATTCTGGTCTTCTCAAAATTATGTCAGTGAATTCTTGTTCTGCCCTCTATGCAATCAACTTTTGAACATTAAAGTTGTTTTATGGCATTTTGCAGGACTAACAAAAAGTTGAACCAAGCTCAGTTCTGCCTCAAGACATGGCAGATGGAAAAGCATGATTGCTCCATGCTGAGGAAATGAAGAACAAAGACTCACCGATGGAAACAGATTAAAACAGATTAAAAGGTATAGTTTTAGCTAAGAAAAATCAAGCAGCTTCACAAGTCAGCATAAAGGAAGAGGTGACTCTCATACCCTAATGGCTCTTTGCACTATTTAGAACTAATCAGAACAGGCAGAACTAGGGACAATTGCTCTACTGAAGCAGAACTAAAGATAGCTTCCAGGTTTTGAAGAGGCCTAAAATGCAAAATACTCGCAAATGGGGAGATTAAAAGGAGAAATCATTGTTGTCATCTCTCAACACAAAATGCTTACCGATTTTCTTTAAGACTTCAAACTAGAAATCAGTTCCAGAGAAATACCACAGCGGAATTTTAAAATAATGACATGCAAATATAAAATTTCCAGAAATGAATTAAAAGCTATTGTACAATATCTTTCTATGGTTTTCCACCTTCCTGAAAAAAGGAAAAATGTTTTAGAAATGAAATCTTTAAAAGAAAGAAAAAAGATTCTCTTTCAAAACTTTAAGAAGAAAAAAATCCAACTCATTATCCAGCACTATTTTCTCTAAATAAACTATTACTAGCCAAGCGGCAGGTTGTTCACAAAGATTTATAAAAAGGATGTGGGTCATGACCCCGGTTACTTGAATAGGCAGTCCTGTGCCAATTAGTCATTATAGTGGAAATGGCTTCCTACGAACATGAAAATTTCTCTCTCTGTTCAACTCAGAGAAAAGTCAGCCACAGAAGAGCAATCTGCCTGCCTGCACATGCTTTCTGGATTCATTTGATGAACGGGAAGGGAAATGATGCCGATTGCCAGGAACACAGCAGAGGTCTCACTGGGTAACAACAGAGAAATGGCTGGTTCTGTGCCAGGAAGGCCGATAGATGATCATGCTGGTTGCACAAGGACAAGAAGATAAGATGGTAAAGAATCAAAGATGGGTTATGCAAGTAGTCTGGTATAGACACAAAGATAATATTTGGCAGCAGCAGTCATGAGAAGAAACCATAAAATAAATGTTACTCATAGGTGTATTGGGTTTAATTACTTTGGGATCCAACATTTCTTTTATATGCTTTTCTCCCTAAATATAGTCACTGATTCTCTGTCTTCCCATTTTAGCAAAACTAATTTTTTTATGGAAATTAATCTCTTCTAAGAAATTGCTGCACAGAGATTTCTCAAGTCTCTATTTGGCTATTTACAGTATTTGCAAAAAGGGAAGAACATTTTTTACTCCACCCAAATGTGTCTATTGCAATTTATTCACTATCTTTCATATTGGTAGGCTAAATACAGAGCTAAAATCTACAGCCACTAAATTTAGTACAAAAGGGGTTTATTCATTTTGAATGATTCACTATATTTTGGACGGAAGCAGCTGTTATATAAGAACCAAAGAACACCATATAAACATATTTCTATTTTTAATAAACAATGTCTCATTAAAGCCTCATTTTCATCTCCTGAACTTTTATCAGAAGAATATACAATGAATTTAAAAACAAGAGGTAATCTAGTTATTTCATAAAATATATTTTAAAAGAATTAAAATTGAAAAGGCTTTCAAGGTTACAATTATTTCTCTTCATCATAATTTTTAAAAGCCATAATAATTACAGTTTGTGAGGTAATAGAAAAGAGCTATGGCATCCCCAAAAGATAGTGCCATGTTTCTTGAACTCAATGCTAAATTTCATATTAAATGTAAACTCCTTCCTGGTTCACAAATATTCTTCAATTACTCTTTTTTTTAGGTTGCAGAATTGAATACAGGTAGTCCTTGAGTTATGACCATAATTGAGCCCAAACTTTATGTTGCTAAGTGAAACATTTAATTTAACGTGGTTTGGCCCCATTTTACAACTTTTCTTGCCACAGTTAAGTGATTCATTGCATTCATTTAGTTAGTAACAGGGTTGCTAAGTGAATCTGGATCCCCCACTGACTTTGCTTGTCAGAAGGTTGCAAAAAATGATCACATGATCCCAGGACACTGCATTTGAATTTTGATCATGTGACCATGGGAATGCTACGATGATCCTAAGTGTAAAAAATGGTCATAAGTCACTTTTTTCAGTGCCACTGTAACTTTGAACAATCACTAAATGAACTGTTGTAAGTCAAGGACTACCTGTATTACGACTTAATGTAAGCACTGGCTTTATCATTACTGTTTATATTTATATGCATACATAAAATTAACTGTCAATCATATTCTTCTTAGATTTGGAATAGGATGAAGTGCAGTTAACAATCACTAAAGTCATTGATAACTATATATATATAGTTTTACATATATATATAACTACATATATATATGCATATGGTCTATATAATCAAAACATGAGGACACTCACATTCTTTTGCAATTCTTTACAAACTGATTGCTATGAACTCATTGATAGGCTAAAAACCTCAAAATACAGTGAAACTACATCAATCCCAGCATGGGGCTATTGTTTTCCTTAGAACTACATTCTACTCCTTCTCTAAGAGTTCACCCTGATATTCTTATTGAGTTAACAACAACATGGTGTTCTGATTTATCCTTCCAGTCCAAAGAAGAGGACCAGGAAAAGGAAACATTAATACTATATACGGAAATGTTGCAGACAAAAGAGAAATGATTACCAGGTCTCTGATCTGAACACTCTGGATGAAGGTCTATTAACAAAGGTTTGCAAAGCATGCACTGGCATGTATGCAGGAAGCAATTGATCCCGAGTTACTCAGAGAATAATTAATTTCCATAAAATTTATGAACAAGATAAAAGTCATCTGTTCCTTCGCACATGTATCAATACATATAATCATAAATAAAAATGCAAATGAAAAATGCAAATAAAAAATAACCAATTTAAATATTTTTGTAATATAGTATAGTTCAAATTAATCATAGCAAAATGTAATAGAATAGCTGCATGGACATATTACACCTCTTTGATTAAAAGCTGCTTCTGCCACAAGGAAAAAAAATCTACTATGAGAACAGAAGGAAATTCCTAGACAGGTGTTCAGATGTCTCTTCCTTCCTGGAGGGAGGGGGCCCTTATAAACATGCCAGAACAGGGAATAGGGTTGTCATCTTTTTAAGCTGACTGCTATTATTCCCAGCAAGAAAAGTTCTAATTTCAACTGAATGTTGATCTTTAAAATTCTTTATATCATTATATGTATTTGAACCCACAAAGATTCCATTATTAAATAGATGCAGAATTTGAATACAAGTAATGAAGATGTAACAATGGGAATTTAAATTTACTCTAAATATTATATTCACAAAAATGGGTGTAAGATATTTTACCATTGGTATTATCATTGCAGTTTTGATTGCTAAAGTTGATAATTCATTTTCTAAAAATTGTTTGAAGTGTAATGAATAGGTCAGATAATTTTTTTCATATTTGGAAAATGATTCATAGAATGAAATAAATTTTAAAAGTCAAATTTCCATTTCAACCTGCAATATTTTATTGCATTTTATTCAGCCATATCTTCTCTCTAAGTAAACTGAATTACTTTTGTTTACTGCTGCAAGGATATTGTGTGCTTCTTATTGAAAAGGTCATCTGACTGTCTCTTTGGAAAAATGATTAACCAAATTGTGGAAGTACATTTCAATGTCCAAAATAACTCTGTACCTTACTAGTAAAACAGCAACATAATTTTATTCCAACTTATTTGTGACTCAATCAAGGCTTGGGTTTTCCATGTTTAGAGTTCACATTTTATTTTCATGGGACATTTAAATCAGAATAAATTTCCAGTTTTGCTTTGGTGATTCATACTGTGGTGAGCATGGTTCTTGATATGTATCCTTGCTTAGAACTTTGATTTTTAATTTCCTATATATTATATTCATTCGTTCATAATAGATTAATGATATACTGAAAAATTATAACCTTCTAGACATTTTGGATTCTTCGTTTACTTATTTATCCATTACTTCAGTACTTTCTTTGTCTTTTAAAAATTGCTATTGTTTGCATATTTTCTGTGACATGTTTAATAAAAAAATAATATAAAGGAAGGAAACCAAAAATTAGGTAAGTATTCTAATTTAGAAATATCAGGCAAGAACAAGATGTAGGAACATTTTTGGCAACCTCTTTTAAGCCACAGAAATCTGCTAATACTAATAAAAATAAATAAATAATATATAAAAGTCCTTTCCCTCCTAGAAATTGTAAAGGCCAGGCATTCATATGGGATCAGTCCAATGACAAAATTTTCAAGAATTTTGAGAAATTGAGAGAAATAAAAATATATTTATGCAATTCATAACCAGTTAAAACACTGCTTTCTGTATTTTCTGCATATGTAAGAAATAAATTGGGTGACAATTCATGTAAAATTTTCAGCTTAATGAATGAGATGTTTTATGGATGTCAGACCTCAACTTCAATTGATATAATGAATAAGGCATGAGAGGAGCTCAAAAGATGCTAACACACTGATAGACTTATTATCAACTTAACTACTGCTTTAATACGTTTTGAAAGTGGACTTGTTCTTAATGAAAAACTTGATTTTCTACATTTATGGAAAAAAATAAACAGTACAAGAAAGATATTCATGAAAATATCTTTAAAACACCAAATTGAGTTTTACTTAAATTCTGATGCAAACACCCAAACATATCGTCACCAGCAATTGTCAATAAAAGTATTAAAGAACTATCTGATATGAAAGGGGAGACACAAAGCAATGATTCCCTTTTCTGATATGCTTCTGGCATTTGAGACATGGTTATAGAGTCTAATAATCTCCCATTTAAAGTATTACTGGGCACTGCATCTTCAAAAAAAATGGAAACTGCAATTAATTGATATTAGAGCAGCAAGATTATTAAACTGGGACAGGCTGTGTTTTGTTGGCTGTACCACTTTCCAATGAATTTCTAAACCCAAATCCCCTTCAACATCTTACTATAGCATGGGATCTAGTTATATGAAAGATTGCTTTCTTCCATTTGTACCTATCTGAAATTTTGATCTACAGACACCAGGCTTTTATGTACATAAACAAATTAACCACAAGGTAAACAATCTTTCTGAAAGTGATATTCTGGTATGGAAAAGTATGAGAAGTATGCAGAATAATCTGAAGCGGGAAAAGTACTTTGGATCTGCATAGGCATACATACTCACTGCATCTGTCAACAGACTGATAAAGAAGCTGTGTCTTTTCCTCAGCTTGCATTGTAGCTCTGTGGTTCCAAGAAAATATATGCTTGCGCTAAGAAGGCAGCAATAGCTGAGCAACTGTGGCCTAGGCAGCACCTAAAGTGCCCTGCATCTTGACTTAGTTTAATAAGAAAAGGTATATTCTGCGGTGAGGTTTTGTGGACATTTGAACTAAGTACATATTCAAGACTGTGGTTATGGTAGAGAGCCTTAAATGTAATCTGCAAACTATGTCCACTTAAATTATGATTATGTATGTCATCTGAACAAATGCTAAGTCCTCTACAAGCAAATGAACAGAAATGGTGCAAAATAGAACCCTTCCTGCAACAGAATATAACAAGAGCTATGGTGGCACAGTGGTTAGAATGCAGTATTGCTGGCTAATTCTGCTCACTGCCAGGAGTTTGATCCTTACTGGCTGAAGGTTGACTCAGCCTTCCATCCTTCTGAGGTTGGTAAAATGAGGGTCCAGATTGTTGGGGGCAATCTGTAAATTGTTTACAGCTACAGAGTGCTGTAAAGCACTATAAAGCAGTATATAAGTCTGAGTGCTAAGTGCTATTATTTCAGTTTTCAACCCTGCATGCATTACTATATTTCTTTGTTGAAATAAAGGTGCTCAAGGAATTAACTTTCCCTTCACAATGCTTGCAGTGATGCACCTGTAGCAGTTCATGGAACATGGCATCCTGAATAAATACTTTATAAGACAATACAACTGTTATATAAAGAATTGGACATTAAATAGAAAAATCTAGGTATTTCTGTCTCAGCTAGTTTGTTCTGATTAATCTCAAAAAGTCAGACTGCTTAGTGTTTGAAAGGATAACAGAATAGAATAACAGAGTTGGTAGGGTCCTTGGAGGTCTTCTAGTCCAGTGGTCACCAACCGGTGGTCCACAGAAAAATCTTTGCATTTTGGCATTTTTTATATTGCACTAAATCAGACATCCTTAAACTATGGCCCCTGGGCTGGATATGGGCCATGGAAGCAATTAATCTGGGCTGTGTAGGAACACAAGGCTGTGCCGCCCACATCACCCTGCCCACCCTTTGGCCGAGCTCAAACCTTACCTTGAGTAGAGCGATGCGAGCCACGCAAGCTGGAACTGAAAGGTAAGACCAACAATGGAGGAGGGAAATCCGCCCCAGACTCGTTGCACTCAGCCAAACGGTTGCCTGCGGGGGGAGGCTCAGCCGCTTTTCGGGCCTGCCTCTCTACTTCTGTGAGGCCTCCGGGCAAGAGGCCCGAGAGAAAGCACCTGGTCCAGGCACACAGCCTTCCAGGAACCTCTTTTGTGTTCCTTCTCTCAAGAAGCTTGGTCAATCTGAGTGAAAGAAAACGAAGATGGACAGACTGATGGTGGCTTGTTGACGTTGGTGGGAAAGTCGGTCCCATATTCCAGGCCGGTGTACCGGGGTGGAGGAGCTGCTCTGGGATGCCCAAAGGGCCAGTCCTGTGACTACTACAGCTCTGGAATATTGGACTGGGCCGTGGTGGGGCTGGAAATCTCTGCCATAAGGGGTGGCACGTGCAATGTGCAACTTTGCAGGTGGTGCAACATGCAAAAAGGAGCACAGCCCTTGCTGGCCGGAACTAGGTAATGGTACTGTTGTGGCAGGAGGGGGTAGCAACACAGGCAGGCCGAAGCGGTGGTGGCGATGATTGGAACGTGCGGGAGCGATGCGCAAGTTGCATTTGTGCGGTATCAGCATTCCGCTTTCGCCGTGGTATATTTGCGCTAGATGGTAGCGCCAAGAAGTCCTTGCCTCCTGCTGCTTGAGGCTCGGAGCGGTAAACTGCATCTGGGAAGCACTACTGCAGAGAGAAGCAGTCAGAGTCAACCCTAGCTTTGCTGTCCATTGCAGCTAGAAATCTCAAATATGGCCGAGAATGAAGGTTTCTCTTGTAGCCAGCCTGGACGCTAGATCAGCCCCCTGCAAACTCTAATCTCTCAAGGAGCGCTCGCTGAAGTGGCATGGGAAACTTCGCCTGGGCTCTTCGAGAGACGAGAGTTTGCAGGGGGCCGGTGCACCATGGAGGAGCTGCTCCAGAAAGATCAAAGGACCAGTCCTGTGACTACTATAGCTCTGGAATATGGGACCGACTTTTCCATCAACGTCAGCAAGCCACCATCAGTCTGCCCGTCTTCGTTTTCCTTCACTCAGATTGACTAAGCTTCTTGAAAGAAGGAACACAAAAGAGGTTCCTGGAAGGCTGTGTGCCTGGACCAGGCGCTTTCCCTCGGGCCTTTTAAAAAAATCATGTTAGTGGTCCGCAGGATTTAAAAGTATGAATTTGGTGTCCCTGAGAGCGAAAAGGTTGGAGACCCCGGTTCTAGTCCAACTCCCTGCTCAAGCAGGAAATTCTATACCATCAGGAGATCTAGACCAATAGATCTGATGAAAATTGAAAAAAATAATCTTAAACAAAAGCAGCGGGCAAAATAGTTTTGTACTATCGCAAAGAAAATTACATGGATTTGTCTATTTGCTCAACAAGAATTGAGGTTCATTCAAGCAAGAATTTACTAAATACTCTCACACACATACACCTTCATTTTAATGTTATTATCAAGTACTTCTAAAGAATAATATTTTTCCTTTCACTCCCACCAACAATCCAAGTCCTAATCTCATTATTCAATTCTCTCAAAATCAAATATTTAATTATGTATATTTTTTCTTTTCATTTGAAATAAATAGAAATTTTTACATTTCACTGGTTTTCATTCAATGCATCTGTTAGACAATAGTATGATTTGTAAAGGCCAAACAAGCTACTTATCTTGTTCTAGTGATATGGGTCTAATTCAAATATAGAAAAGTTGAATTAACTATAGTGATAGACCAATTCTTGTATATATCTATGGTTCTAAAATATTCTCCATTTTTCATTTTGACTCTAATCTCTATGGAAAAATACAGTTTTATTAGTAGGAGCCTTGAACTATTCTGAAAGAAATACATTTTAAAATCTTCAGGAATGAGAAGCATTTTGTTCCCTATAGGCATAAAGTCATCAGTAAAACAGTCTCCTTTCACATAGAATATAGTATATGAAAAGTGCCTAAAGGCTCACAATCATGTTAGAGCCTGTACTATATCAGATAGGGTGCCCCCAAATTATTACAAAATTATTCATTTCTCTCTAATAGATTAATAGATAAGATTGATATTCTATACAGTTACTCCATAAAGTCAAAGAGACACAATGACACAATGAAAAAGTTGTATGAACTATGTCATTGGACCATGAAAATGCTGTCCAAAACTCACTGATTTTTTTTCAGGAGCATAGATTCTTCCATTATTTTTAAGTATTATTTTAAAAGTATCTCACAAGCACAGTCATAAACTAGATATTCTTTGGAAAATATAATTCTGCTTTGCTACCTTATTGTCATGGAATAGGCTTGAATTAAATCTCATACCTGAACGTCGTCACTCTGACCTTTTGTTTTCTACCGATGTTATTTCACATATTTTATTTCCTGAAGCTCCTCAAAGAGTCAACAATTTCCAAAGGATCAGCAGTCAGGGAGAGGTCATTCAATAAGAGCAACCTTGAGAACCTTGGTTATTTAACAAGGCATTTGACAGAGTTGCCCACAAGATAACTGGGAAAACATAGTGTCATCTGGAAACCCTATGGACTAATTAAGAGCCACTGTAACACTACAGACTTTGCTGGCTTCAGTTAGATCCATCACTATAAGAAAGTGGTCTGTCTACAACAAGGGATTTGTGGAAAAGTCCATAAGAAACAATTAACATTTTATGTGCTCCAAGATAAAGGCCAGATACTGTATATAAATCAGGCTAGTGATGTCCAAGCCCATAGTTATCATGGCATCCAGAAATTCCTGAACTATTTTTGAACCCAGAAAAAAGAAGCAGAAATTTCTCTAAGTCAGCAGCCTGGGTGAATCAACATCCAGTGTAGTAATGACATCAAGAGGTTTGATGGTAAAAGAATGGTAAAAGAGCAATACCCTCTACTTTGCCCAAAAGCTAATCTCATAAATATCAATCTAATTAGTGAAGCAGTGTTTCTTGTAACACCCATAGCGTGCCAATATACTATTGTCACTTCTCTCCCCTTGCCTCAAGAACTGATAGAGCACATGAAACCTGGTCAAAGAGATTTCAGTGACAGGCATACACCTCTTTCCCCCTTTGTCAAGCCAGCTCTTGGTAATACATGTCAAGTTTGTCCTGTTATCCACAACTGGATGATGCTAAATATATTATAGGCAAACTTGGCATTCAAGAGAATAATCCTGAACCCAGTCTGATGCAATGACCCAAATGCTTGGGTTGTTAAATCTTATTAATCATTTCTGTCAACATATTAGAATTATATTCCCCTTATCCACCGAGGTGGGCATGGCAATACATTTTCCAAGTACATTCCATACATATTTCTTATCTTAATGGAGTTGCTATTTTAAAGGTCTTTAATCCCCCCCACAGAGTAAAACAGTCATATTCCATTCATTCAAGAAAGTCTAGCAAATTGCTTGCAAATTAGTTTCAGTTCATTCTACATTGAAATGTTAATTTTTCTTTGACTTACCAGAGGTTCTGCCATGATGATGCGGATCTTGCGTTCAGCCAGGGTGGTAAAGTTAACAAATAAACTTTTCAAGACATATTCTCCAGGCTTACTATCTGGATCAACATTGATAGGTAGCATGGTTGGAGGTCCCTTTTCCTTTTGTGTGCCAGAAACAGAAGGGACGGATGGTTTAATGTATCCGTTACCCACTGGAGATGCTGAAAATTAAAAATGCAATATATACTTAATAAGACATAATTTAGATTATAAAATGATTTTATTCCAATATAGACTATATAATCTTATTAAGCAGCTTGAAAAGTGTAGATTGTTAAGATGTTGAATGGATTAAAGCCTAATATTATTTTTAATGTGAATATGTAAAGACATTGTAGAGCTGTTAAAATTAAATATTAGGCAGTGGCACAATATTCTAAAATGCAGAATACAAAGAAGATAAAAGCACAGAGAGAGTATGAATCTGTCTTACTCAAATAAAGTATCATAGCCAGTTCCTTTCCTGTGTGTATAACCACAAGAGCATAATACTCACACATCACACAAATACACAGAAATAAGCTAATTATATTGCAGGGAGAATCCCAGACAAGGGGAGGTAGATTATTTCCCTGTACAATCTTTTCTGAACCACAGTTTCTTTTCTACTGTGCTCTCCTACTATTTCATTAAGAAATAATGATGCCATCATATAATGGTGTCATTAAGGTTATATGCAGTTACATCTTTGGAAAAGATTTTATAAGAAGCTTTCTTAATTAGTAGTTGTAATGAGCTCCATATAACTCAGGGGGAGCTGCTTCCAAAAACGCAATGTTTGTCAGGAAATAACTCTAGTTACAACAAATAGGAATGTAATAGCACAGAACGGGCAAAAAAGAAGAAATCATATTAACTCTATGAAGCCAGAGAAATCAGGATTTTAAAAGGCAGAATAAAATATTGTGCCATATTGAATGTTTGCCTAGAATAATGGATACTGATATTATAGAATATTAAATACTGATAAATAAATCAGACAGCTACTCATCATATCTGAAAGTTGCATTTAAAGTTGGATACTGCACTCCCTCTGGGGTGCGGTCTAAACAGGCAATATTTCTTTAAGCTGATACATTTTTTATAATAATCCCCAGAAGTGAAATATAGTTAATATATTGCACTCTGATTTTGCATAGTTGTCAATATTAATCAGAAGCAGATTGACTTAATTCTCAATTTTTTCTATTTGGAATAAATCAAGCTAATGTAAGAGGATACCACACAAATTAATTTTGTCACTTTTCTGTTGTTTACATAACAAAAATTAATTTTATTTTTCCATACCAAGCATTACAGAATACAATTCAAGCTTTATCATATAAGAGACTTTTCCTTTAACCCTTCCTATTTTTTTAAACTAACATTATTCCAAATACATATAGTTTTCCTGGTTTATTTCTCCACTCACTTGAGATCAGCATAATAAGCCACCATTTACTGAATATCAATATTCCAAATATTGCTTTAAATGTGAAAATGTCTGGCCAAGGCAGACTATTCTAACATAGCACCTTCATTTTATAAATGTGACAACAAGTGAGTCAGATATAACAGCATTATCAACAACCGTTACTCTTGAAAGTAAGACAGTATCCATGGACAATGAGAGGGTTAAATGTAAACAGAATTGTAGTAAATCCATATTTTTGATCCTATAGTATGTACTTAGGGAATTGTTAGTCCTGTGAATTTATAGTCTTGTTTTAATCTCCCCATGTCAAAAATCTTAAATACTACAGACAATTTCCAAATAATCAAAACTTTGTTGCTGAAAATTCTCTGGGAAATAATAAAACACATACATGATTTGGAGATTTTTAGGCTGTAGATTATCCCTCATCGTTTAATTTTATTTGTATTCAAGAAAATTTCTTAATCACAACTGTTTTTCCACTCAAGAAACACCACAATGGCAACAAGTATTAGTACACCACATAATTTCACTTTACTTAAACTACAGTTACAATTTAATTACCATTAAGTTACCATTCTAATTTTATAATTAAAATGAGTTATAAAATATAAAATTAAGAAAAATGAAACATAAATATCCTACTCCTGTGGTTATGCATCGATTAGTTATTTTTCCCCTGGCCAAAAATAAATATCTAAATAAGTAGGTTTCCTGGCTGATAATCCTTCTCCACTCTGAACCCTTTATTAGTACATTTTCTTCATATATTATAGTGCTGTGTCCTTTATGATAATTAGAATTAAATACGGCAGATAGGATACTAGTACAGCATACACATGAGACATGCATTAGAAGAATTCAAGATAAAAAATGATGTCTTTTTCATAGCTTTTCAAATACACAATATAACCAAAGATATTCCTTTGATTATAAAGGAAAATCAATGAAGAAAGATATATCAGGCAAAACCTGAACTTCATTTAGTTTACCAAAAGCAGGCAGTATTTTTGTTATCTGCCCACATCTATATCTATAAATCTATATATATTTGGTTTTTAAATACAGAATACTCTAACAAGTCAATTAAAAATTCAAACTTATGGAAAGGCTTTTTTTTTCTTTTTTACATACCAAGTCCTTTTATTAAGCTGATCACACTGGATCGCCGCCAGCAGGCCAGTGAAATCTCCATGAGGATGACAATATCAAAAAAATTCCCGATCATAAAATTTATTTGTTTCTATATCTGAGAAAAAAATATTACTTGCTTCATGTCCCTGGCTTGGTCATTTTGTTATAGAAGTTTTTATTAACTTCAGATTCAAAGCTAAAACTTTGGGGTTTTAAATGACGACAACCTGCAGCTTCCTGATCAGAACACATTTTCCATAACCAAAGAGGTAATTTTTAGCCTCAGTGTATGATGATGATCTACAACTTGCAGAGTAGCTGCCAGTCTATATTTATCCACAAGCACATACTATACTGACAGATTAGCAAAACTACTTCATGCACTCCAAGCACATGAGACATGCTTGTATAGCCTGCGTAAACAACTCTTGCATACCAACAACATATATTATCATACAGACCACGGTGAAGGTAGCATTTCTCCCCAGAAAAGTTAGGTAACATTAAAATAACACAGAATAAATGATAAAAACATTTGCTTTGTAACCAAAGGTCCTAAATCACACAGAAACAATATGAATTCCTTTAGACACAACACAGAGGGTGCCCTTTTAACAGTGTCAAAAGAAGTGTGAAATTGCACATCCTCAAAAAAACTTACAGTTTATACTGTGACTAAAATTTGTACATTTGTTGAGGATAAACCCTCCATGCTTATTCCTGAACAGGATTAGAATATTAAACTAGTATGAAATATCAACACTGAATAGAATTTAATATGCTACAATTCACAGTTCTAAGATGACTTAAAAACTGTTTTTTAAAACCACCAAGAACTACATAAACATTTCCAGGCATTTACCAAGTCAGGACTGACTAGAAAATCCAAATGTACACAATCTAAAAAGTTAAAAACAGCAGCATAAAATGAATTCTATGGAAATTATATTAACTATAATGAAAAGAAAGTTATTCCAAAGAAAAATGTGAAATCTCTAACAAGTACATTTAAGTTTGAATTGACAAGCTATTATTTATAATAAAAATAACAAGAATAACTACACTATGTCAAAAGGAAACATTTATCTTCTCAAGGGCTAATTAAAATGAAAAATGCAAGATGGCTCACATCTAAGTAGCTGCCAAGAACATTGCAAGACTGCCTACAACCTCTCTTCTTCAATTCATAGAGTCGTATATTTCCAATAATGTATCTTGCTATCTTAGGTAGAGATCACAAGGAGTTTCTCCAAACAAACTTGCTAAAACTGACAGCAGCTAACTAACAGTTCATACACACACCCTCCCCAAGAGGACGGAACCAGAAAGAGAAGAGGGGAAGACTTCAGCCCACTGAATTCTGTTTCTGATGATTTTTTAAAAATATTTCAAGAAATATACATTTCTTGTCATAAAATCAAGCCAAAGGGTTTAGGGAGATCCTCTCAACTTTCTTTATAGAAAAAAAATTGGAATATAAATAGACATAGATTATTCAAGTGTATGGATATATAGATCATCAAGAGCACAATGTCTAGGAACGTACAATATAAATAGATCAATAATATAGGTAGATATACATCTATATAATATAAATATAGATATATCTATAAAATGGATAGATATTGAGATATATAGAATAAAGAATATTCTGTAGAGATAGAATAGAGATATCAAGAGCGCAATGACTATTAATCTAGTCACTTTAGGAGTTTACATGGTGTGTGATAGTGCAATAAGGTAAATGTCAAAGACAGTTTTTCTTCTTGTAAAAGGTGCTGCAGAATTTATTGAATAATTATAGCAGGATGAATTGTTTCTGCAATCTTTTGTGCAGTCAGTTTTGAAACAGTGCTATTCACTTTCTTCTTTTCATCCATGACTTCAGCTTCAAGCAAGAAAGGATGGAAAGCCAATATCAAGCCAACCAACTTCAAACAATCATACTAGGACTGTCACACCAGTAGTGGACATAATATAATTCCACTACTTCTTTTCTTTCCTTCTATCCCTCAAGCAGAGGAACACATAAAGCATGCTTCTCTGCAAACATTGCAGTGAGGCTTTTAAAACCTCCACACATTCAGAAGCAATTTTCTAAAAAGTGATCAGAACATGGGGTAGAGAATTAACCTCTCCTCTCATGTCCACAAAACTTCTTTTCAAAAATCACTTCTGCACAATCATTAGTCTTTAAAATAACCCTCACAATAGAAGCAATTTCAAACCCTTGGGTGTGTGTGTGTGTGGAAACTTGTTATTTCCATTCAGCCTTTTCCCCCTGTGGAGCAAATGCTGCTGCACTGGGGTGGTAGGGTGGTGGAATAACTTCCTTAAATTGCTTGTGGACTGAATGAGAAACCAGAAGAGCTCTACTGGGGGGTGGGGAGGACTGGGAGGAGGTGGGCAAAGATTCTTTAGTTTACACTCTGGAATTCCTTTGTTAAAAAAACAGCTGTAAAAAAAGTACAATTGTATCACCTGACTCACCAGTAGCTATCATATCATCAGAACTACTATTAGGAATTTTAATTAGTCAAAAGCAAAACACAAGATCTGGCTATATTTCAAAACATAAATGAATGTGCTGAAGTTGGAAACCAGCAAGACTTGGTTTTATGATGAATTAAGACTATTATGAGAATACAATCAACCTAAAGAAACTAAATACAAAGTTTCATCAACTGCCTAAAACCATTTTCTGAAAATATGTGGAATATATGCACATAGCAAATATCACCAAGATATACTCAATAAGAGACACTGCATCAAATGTGCAAGCTTTTGGCAGAATCTCAAGAATCATTAGCAATCCTGCAAAAAATATATGGATTTATTATGGAAAATGAAACTTACACTGCCTTTTACACTTATTAAATATTAATTTCCAGTGGCTAATTATAATTCAAAAGTACGTGAATTTTATGAAACAGCTGGTGTGAATGGGATACTGCCAACCAATATCCAATAAGAACCTTCCTCTATTTTTAATAGATGATGCAACTATAAATACAGAAAGGTTTAACTGATAATGCAAACACATTTCATGTCACAAAGACAAAAGGCCTCAGAAAGAGAAAGACAGAGTGTTTTTCAATTGTTATGGCTTTGGAAAGATGATTAAACTTATATCTCATCAGTTAAATTTAAAAGAAAATTTTATTTTCATTAACTATATTGGTTCTCATGTAGTTATGATCTTTGAGGCTGGTTCCTAAATGGTTCTTCATCTAAAACTTCCAATTGGTTCGTTTTGAAGAAATTCCAAGAGAATCAGTTCCTAATTGGCCAGTCCTTGAATCAAGCAGTTGACTAGTTCTTTGTGGGTAGACTTGTGATTTGTCTATTTTCTTGTATTCCTGCAACACGGACAATTGAAAGATCAGCTTGCCAGGTTCAAAACAATAGCCCAACCCAATAAAGCTGCTCACTCTGCCTTTGAATTGCCAGTGAAATATCAGGCCACTATAAAACCGACCATGGACATTCAGCCCAGAAGCTCATTGCTACTTTATTGATACCGACCATGAAAGCTTACAAAAGGGCAGTTAGATGTCACATATCGATTATGTTGTTTAGTGACCATTCAAAGTTATGATGGAGCTGAACAAGTAACTTTATAACCAGTCTTTACATTTACAACCATTGCAGCATCCTATGTCACATGATACCATTTATGCATTTCAGAACTAGTTTAGAGCCAACAAAGAACTCAGAAATAACATTTAATGAAGACATAAAGGAATTTATTGCTTCCTTGCTTCCCCGTAGACATCCATAATCTATAGATAGTCTTCTACTTACAACCACAATAGGTACCCAAACTTTCACTGCTAAGCAAGGCAATTAAATGAGTGGTGCAGATTTTGCCATGGTGGTTAAGCGAATCACATAGTTCTTAATCCAGCTTCCCCCATTGACTTTGCCTGTTGGAAAGTAATTGGGAAGATCGCAAATGCGGATCTTGTGACCTTGGAATACTGCAACTGTTATAAATACATGTTGGTTGCCAAGTGCCCAAAATTTGATCATGTAACTATGCAGATTTCTCAGCAGTTTTAAGCATAAAGACTGGTCACAAATCACTTTTTTCATTTCCATCAAAATTTCAAATGGTTGCTAAACAAATGGTTATAAATTGAGGGCTACCTGTATATTTATATCAAAATCAAAAATCTACATATAAAAATAACCATAAGAAAAATACTAAACACTAATACTAATACTAAATACCATGCTAATGCTAAATACTAATACTAAAAATACTATGGTAAGTAGTAATAATATTAAATCTGTGTGCCTCCCAACTCTCAATGACTCTGGACAACAATGAAATGAAGAAATTTCAGTGAAATAAATAAAAGATATAGTTAAAAGATGATAAGGGTGATGAAGAAAAAAATAGTGCAGTATCTCCATCAGCTTCCTTGAAGTAATGAACAATGTATAAATTGTTGAGTTTATCTCCATATTTCTTTATCAGACAAGACTGTACACAAGTATAATTTGTTAACAAAAGTCTATATGGTCACATTTCTTGATAGATTGAAAATATTAAATTCAGTTACTATGTTTTCAGTCTGTCAGGGTAATGCTAATTTAACAGCTGACCAGCTGCTGTAATGTTATAATGCTGATGCAACAGTAGCAATGAGTCAGCAGGGTTATTAGGCTTGTACATACTTGTATGTATATATGCTTTTAGGGATAAAAACCACTATCTGTAAATACAAACCTGTGTGCTGTATTTGCTCCTGGCTTGTCTCACCTGGTCACACTGTGTGCACTCTGACAGAAATTATCATTTGGTTTTTTTAAAATGACAAGCCAGCTTTTTAAATGTCTTCTTAAGAAATTTATATGAACAACAATTTACTGCTTGGCCATTCATATTAGATAGCAGTAGCCAATGAAATAGATGTATTGAATCAAATAAATACTGTAACCTTAGAACATGTCTTACAAGACACACGACAGAGTTAAATAATTTTGTTCCAGAGTTTCGCTTAATACTGGGTTTCGCTCAAACTGACTAATCTATAGTTACTCGGGTCTGCCTTTGTCCTTTTTTTACTGTTGAATAGAAGAAAAACATTTGACCTTCACCAGTCCTCTGGCACTGTGACACTCCAAAGTCTTTTTTCTTGCCTGGCTGAATCTGTTCATTGTTTGCTACCAGGTACATAAGCTGAGCATACAATATGCATCCTTTCTTTCAAGACAATACAGTAGTCTTTGTTTCTTACCTCCTGGACTTTTAGAAGAAAGAGAGGTACAAATGCAACATGCACGTTAAGATAAATTGTTTTCTCTAGCTATCAGAGGCTGCTTTTGAATAGGTATCCAACTATTCAACTTCGTCATTACAAAGTTTATTGAGAAGTTAAGGGAAGGAGATTGTTAGCCACATCAGACTTGAGTGACATTTCAAAAATGAAAGATACAGCTATGGTGACTACATCTGAACTCTTTGTTCAACTAGCAGGCTGTACCAAGAATACCTCCTTTCAGAGCTGTTACCTAAACAATCAATCTTTAATATACAGGATTTTTTGAGTTACATTATTTTTGACAATCCAGCAATCTATAGGAATAGATACGAACAGCAAAATGACCATCATGATGGCCAGCCAGATAGAGAGACCAGTCTTTATCAATCAGTGTAGATCAGCAGCCTAAGTCACTTATGCATACAAGCAAAATGGTGTTGATTTAGCTAACAGGATATGAGAACTCAGTGATGTTAAGAAAGCATTTTATGGGAATGCATGCTCTAAATCCAAAATACCTTCTTAGTATTAATAGCAGGAAAGAAATACTGTGATCTTTAGAAAAATACTGTTTTTATTACTGTGGACACCTCTGATGTTTGCACCAAAGGAGAAAACAGATTAAATTCCCCTCCTGTATTCAAAGTAATTTCAGAAGTGTAGCGATTGCAAAACCAGAATGACCATTGTCCTTAAGCTCAGCCTTGTATTTTTTTTTCCTGGCACTGCTTGTTGTGAAAATAGTTTTGATTAGGGTAACAATTCTTATATGTTTCTTAAGTTTACAGGTAGAATAAGCATCTCAACGTATTATTTTACAGGAAGTAAAAAAAAAAAGGATATTACTGCTTTTGCAGAAAACCAACTGTTCATAATACCGCAGAAGTGTTATTTTGTCAGATTCCTCACTCACTTTACATAGCACCTTCCTTTCTGTGAACAATCAAAACTTGTACAGGTAGTCCTCGACTTACAACAGTTCATTTAGTAACCATTCAAAGTTACAACAGCACTGAAAAAAAGTGACTTATGACAATTTTCCACATGTCTGATTGTTGCAACATCCCCATGGTCATGTGATTTACATTTGAATGCTTGACAACCGGTTCATATTTATGATGGTTGCAGTGTCCTGGGATCATGTGATTATCTTTTGTGACTTTCTGACAAGCAAAGTCAATAGGGAAGGCAGATTCACTTAACAACCGTGTTACTAATTTAACAACTGCAGTGGTTCACTTAACAAATGAGGCAAGAAAAATCATTAAATGGGGCAAAACTCATTTAACAGATTTCTGATTTGGCAACATAAATTCTGGGCTCAATTGTGGTCGTAAGCCAAGAACTACCTGTTTGTTTGTTTGTTTGTTTTATTTTATTTATTTAGAGGTGTGTGTATGTGTATATACATATTTACATACATACACACACACATTCTCGCTTCTTCCTGTTTATGAGAAAGGCAGTCTAACAGAGAGAATGGCATTCTTACATCCTGCCTTTGACCAGGGAGTATGCTCATATGCCCCAGCAACTTAATGTTACATTCCTTTTTATGAACCCAGTGATGTACCTGCAGATTTATACAGATTAAACCTGCATCTAAACAATGTCTTTTGCATGACAAAATCACTTTCTCCGCGATTTTGTTTTCCAGCAAATGGAAAGCTCTGTGAAACGAAATGGAAGTAGCTGACAGAAACCCTTCATTCACACCAATACAGCATCATTGCCATGACCTGCCTTATAGAAAGGATGCTAAATGGAGAAGGGGCGGGGCCTCAAAGCAGCGGCACGGGATCTCATCGCTCTCCTCGATGGGATCCCGAACTAAG
>JANHFL010003483.1:82208-98803 GCA_032468155.1 Oxyrhabdium leporinum | reverse complement strand
AAGGGTGGACCACTACACATGTGTAAAAGGACCAGTGGAAGAACTTAAAGAGTGGAAAGTGATTCCTGGAGAAGACCCGCTGAGAATAAACATTCCCAAAAACTGATGTGGTCATTGTGGTATGAATGGGTTTTGTTTGCAATTTTTCTCATTGCAGGAGTAGCAACTTTTTGGTCTTTCCGGCCTGAGTGGTGACCTCTCTTATTCCATCTGAAGATCCCAAAAGAAGCTGTGCAACTTCACACTCTACCGATTGTGTTGATTTTGTGATTGTAACTATATCACTGAATGTTGTGATTATTGTTGTGATTATGAACTGATACATGCCTGTGGGGAATTGTGGGATGCTGTGATTGTGGAAATGTGCACAGGATTGCTCCCATATAAACTCTATATATTGTGGCATTGAATCATATCAACCTGAATTAAATACAGTAGTCCTAGAAGATAGAGATATCATAAACCTTGAAGATATAGAATGGATTGACTTAATGCAATGGTTCAATATTTGGGAATAATTTTCTTACGCATATGACTAATAGGAGGAGCATATAATGCAATGATGTGTGAAAAATCACATATTACCAGCAAGGGTGTTTTCTTCGCTTAATGTCACATTTCATCTGGAATTATCCTGACACAACCTAGTAACCCATTTGAAAATATAACTAGACTGAGTGGGTTATGGATGGATATGGTAATTGGCATGCGCCAGATGGCTTTTATTGGAAAGTTTGCCAATGTGCAATTACCTAGCTGATGGAATGAAGCATGTGTATTAGGCACTGTGAAACCTAGTGGGGTTTTTTTCGACTGCCCATACAATAAGGTGAGCGACTGGGTGTACCTGTTTATGAGGAAGGATGATGTGTGGCCTCCAGAAAGAATAAGTCAGGTATATGGACCAGCCACCTGGGGAGAAGATAGTATGTCTGGTTATAGAACTCCCATTTATTTGCTGATTAGAATTATACGGCTATAGGCAGTGCTTGAAATAATAACTAATGAAACTGCTATTGCTTTAAATTTAATAGCTAAATGGCAGGATTGGATTTCTAGTGTTGTTAACCTTTGGAGGTTTCCTTCTCCTCCCCTGTTCATTCCTTTGATCCAACGAGTAGTTACATCAACTATCTCTGGGATAACGGTCATAGCGTTCTCGGTGTCTGCCACCCCACATAATAAGCCTGCCAATATCATGATCCTCAAAATGCTCCCTGCTAAATATGCACCCCTCATTCACCGTGATAGGAAGCATCCTATCGTTTAAATAAAAGAGAGGAATGTAATAAGAAATAATAATAGAATAGGTAGAATTAGCTTCTACCAGTGACCTAATTTCTGTTATCTTGTTTTTTTGTACCATCCTGCACCTGGTTCATATCTCAAACAAGAAGTGGGGTGTGTCATTGGGAAAATACCTGTGTTGCTAAGCACCCAGCCCCTCTGTTGCTAAACACTCAGCCCCCCTGTTCCTTGCTGCACAGCCAATACAGGGCTGTGGGGAGGGCATGGGCCAGGGGGTCGGAATTAAGGTTTCTCACAGTATAAAAAGGATACCATGTTTCCCTTGAGGTGTGGTTTTCCTTACATGTCTCTTTTGTATATGTTTGGAATCACCTACTCTGCCTTTGCTTTGTACAAATAAAACAGTTTTTTTTTCTTTTTCAAGCCTCCGCTTAAGTTTTTCTTTTGGCTCACTGTTGGCTTAAGCGTATAGCCAGACCTTACATTTCTGGCACCTCGAACCCCTCATACATACAATAAGAACCCAAATTCGAAATAAGCAGTGTTGAGTTGCTAGTGAGCATAACAATGAACAAATACAGATAAATGTAAATCTCACCAGCGATGCTAATAATAATAATCAGAATGGAGCTGGAAGGGACCTTGGTGGTCTTCTAGTCCAACCCCCTGCTCAAGCAGAACACCCTATACCATTTGAGACAGGTGACTGTCCAGTCTGCCAGCTCCTTCAGAACTCTGGGATGTAATCCATCACGTCCCAGTGATTTATATTCATCAAGATCAGACAGGTGTTCTCTTACAATTTTCTTGCTTATTTTAATTTTTATTTCTAGTCTGTCTTTTTTTTAAAATACATAATATAGTTTGACATTTATTTTTTAAAATTCAGCATCCTTCAAAAGCAGTTAACTCGCAATATACAGCAAAAGGAAAACAAAAACAGAAAGAATGAAATATGATCATGAAATAAAAAGGCAAAGGACTTAATGTCAACAATCTACATTAGCATATATTTATATATCAAAAAGGCACAGAGCTTCCCAGAGCAATGGAAATGATACAGTGGGCAATTAGCATGGTACTAAATTGTAGCATGTTATTATTAGCATTAGTACTAAAGACAGTATTTGGTTACTCTAGATGTCAGCTTTCCTTTTTTAAAAAAAATATTTCTACATTTTTTCCTTTGATATACATAAGTATTTAAAGAACAGTGTATTGTCTGGATCAATTTACTTATAAAAAATAATAATAGTACTAGTAATAATAGTGGTAATAATAATCTTAATAGTAATATTAATATTTACTTATGTGTAATGAAAATCTTACATCATTTAGTTATAGATATCAGTATCATTTGTCTTCAAATTTCTACCTCTTTTATCTAACCACTGATAAAACAAATCCCATGTTGAAAAATATTCTGTTTCTTCCTTATCTTTTATTTTTAATGTCAATCTATCCATCTCCACACAATCTAGTATTTTTCTAATTATGTTTTCATCTGTAGGCGTATCCTCATTTTTCCAATATTGTGCAAATATAATTCTCGCTGCTGTCAGCACATGTAATATTAAATATGTAATCCCTTTATTATAGTTATCTGGTAATATACCTAACAAGAGTATTTCTGGTTTTAAGTCTATGTGTTGTTTTATCATTTTTTCTAACCATGTATGTATTTTCATCCAAAAATTTTTTGCCTTTGGACATGTCCACCACATGTGATAATAAGAACCCAGTATCTGGTTACATTTCCAACATTTAGTGGACATGTTTTTAAACATCTTTGCTAGCCTTGCCGGTGGCAAATGCCACCTATGGAACATTTTGTACAGGTTTTCTTTATAGCTTGTTGCCATTGTCAATTTATAATTTCTGTCCCAGAGTTTTTGCCATTTATCTAACTCTATGGTATATCCAAAGTTCTTTACCCATATTATCATCATTTCGTTCACTTGTTCATCTTCCATTTTGATGCTTAATAAATAGCTGTATATTTTCTTTATTAATTTTTCATCTGTCTGTCCCTAAGAGTATCTGATCAAGTGCTGTTGCCGCCTTATAAAAAACCGTATGTCTTTGCATTTTTCACATATCTTGATTGTATTTGCAGGTGTGGCCACCATGATAGGCCCACCCATTGATTCTGTAATTCCTGTTTGGTTTTAATTTCCCTTTCTTCATTTAAAATGTCTTTATACATTACAATTTTTTCCAAGTTAACAACATTTGGATGTATTAGTGCTTCCATCGTAGAAAGCTAGACTGGTATTTTCATATAGTTTTTTGTTTTGACTTTTTCCCATACTAAAAGTAAAGCATTTCTTACATAGTGTCTTTGGAAGTATCTATGTATTTTATTCTTATCGTACCACAAAAAGGCGTGCCACCCCAATTGAAGATCATGTCCCTCCAAAAGTAGTAATCTTCTATGCCTCAAATTTACCCACTCTTTCACCCAGGTAAGTACAGAGGCCTGGTAATAAAGCTCCCAATCTGGCAACCCAAATTCCTCATTACTTTTGGATTCTGGCAACATTTTCAATATTTTAAAATTATTTTATTCAATTCCTCAAAGTATTTTTTATCTAGTTTTATCGGAATCGTTTGGAACAAAAAAAGTAATGTCAGGGTAATGATAATTTAACAGCTGACCAGCTGCTGTAAAGTTATAATGCTGATGCAGCAGTAGCAATGAGTCAGCAGGGTTATTGGACTGCTACCACTTTAAGATGCTGTAATATAAAGACAGACCTTGTGGGGGCGTGTCTCTTTCTCTCAGTGTGTGCTTCCCATGGCTGTAGCCGGTTACTGCTTGCTCCTGTATCAGGCCTGTATAAAAGTACTTGTATGTATATATGCTTTTAGGGATAAAACCCACTATCTGTAAATACAAACCTGTGTGCTGTATTTGCTCCTGGGTTGTCTCACCTAGTCACACTGTGTGCACTCTGACACAGTCACATAAAAAGTAAATATAATGCCGTTAGCCATAAAATATTTACTAAGAAATTACTTAACATTGCCTTTCAAATGAGAACTTTCCTGTAAGACAGTGGAGAAAAAAAATGCTCCACTATTATTTTAAATTTCTACAGTTATAACTTTTAGTATATAACCAGTATAAATAGAACATCAAAATTTAACTTTGCATAAACCAATAATTTTGTATATGTTATTTTGTCCTGTTAAATGGAAAAATACTTTCAAACATGACAGTAGAATTAATCTTAGAACATGTTCTCATAAATTATCTCAAGTACTTTTGTTTAGCTGAATACTAGCATGTCCTTCCTTCTTTTCATTTCTCTTACGGCATCAGTGAAATAAGTTTAATAGAAATAAAGTTAAAATAATGGAAAAACTGCCCATGAGCAAATGCATACATTCAGATGCCTATAGAAAAAGACTTACTGCATGCATATGCTGCCTTTCTTCCAGTGAACTCAAGGTGGCAAGCCAATTAAAGCAGATTCCATACAATAACATTGGCCAGTACAGCAAATACTGTACTGTTACATCGTGGAAATTTATAAGACTCTCCTACACCAAGACTTCTGTATTTACTGTTGTAAGTTATAGCTAATTAGGGAGATGTCTGAAAGTAGTTTTTTATATGTTTTTTATTGAAAATTTTAAGAAAAGTAATAAGAACTATTACAAACTAATATAGAATAAAAAAGGGGAAAGAGAAAGAGAGAAAAAAGAAAAAACTAAAAGTGCAGAAAGAAAAAAATGTAAAAGAAAAAAGATATAAACAAATATATAAAGATGTGACTTCTGATCTTCATAAAAGTTATATATTGCTTATAACTATTTTAGCCTCTGTCTCTAAAGTTAGAAAATCTTCTTTCTATTATCTAGTAGGTCTAATCATCAAAAACATAAATCATTTTATTTTTTATTATTTTTATGCAAAAAGTCAATCACCAGTTTCCAATCACCAATATATACAGATAATGTCTTCTCTGTTTAATCAAACAAATTATTTTAGCCATTTCAGCAAGATCTGTTATCTCCACCCACCATTCCTCCATTGTAGGTACTGCCAAATCTTTCCATGTTTGTATATACAATAATTATGCATATAAAAAGTGCTTCATGGCTCTTTTCTGTTTACTCATCAGTCCCAAGAGAAAAAGTTATGGTTTCAATTGAATGTTAACCTCTAAAATCCTCTGTTTTTATGTATGTATTTGACCCTTTATGTATTCGGCAGAATTTTCTAGCTTTTCTACATGTCCATCAGCCATAATAAAATGACCCTTCCTGTTAGTATTTCCAACATAAATTTGAAACACCCTTATACATTCTGGATAAATTTCCAGTATCATATATCAAAGGCACATCATTTTATAAAGATTCTTCTTAAGATTTTAGTATAATTTAAATTCAAATCCTTTCAATGACATATGTTCCCCTTGCTCCATTTGTAGATTATAAACAAACATTTTAGCCCATTTTATCACATTCTTTGACCTTCTTTCAAATTGCAATAAAAATTGATACAGTTTAGCAATTATATGTTCATTATTTGTACACAATTCCATTTTAAATTCTATCTTACATGGTATACCATAAAGTCTTCTGTCTACTTTAAATGTTTCTGATAGCTATAAGATAACTATTGTTAGTAGTTATCAACTATTGCCTCTGTTATCAGTAGTTCTCTTAATTTTGTTTTACATTCCCCTTGATCTCACAATATGTTAACCATTTATTATTGTTGTTGTTGTTGTTGTTATTTCTCGTTTATAAAGTTTCTTGCGCTGAGAGCCATAAAGGTATTTTCAGGTTCAACCTGCATTTATATCTCTTTCATACTCTCAATATGGCATGTCTAACATGATGATTTTTAAAATCTATATTAACCTTAACTTTACTGTACCAGTCTGAAAGTACTCTAGATTTAGCATGCAGTATTATATTATTATTATCTTTTTTATTCATTAAACATGAAACTCAGTCAACTGAACATTTAAAAATGTATCACAAATACTATTGACTGGCACTGATGGTTGATGATGACGATGAAGATGATGATACTGATGATGCTTATTATTGTACGCTGACTGTTTTACACTGACTATTATTATAATTTAGCATCCTAAGTATGTGTAGAAAGCCTACCAACAACTTCTAGAACACTCTAATTTTCTCCTGCTGCATTTTCTTTATTACTGACTGCTTATGTGCTCTCTAAGCAGTGCCAGGGACAGGACAATGGAAGAGCAGCATCCACTTCCTCACTCTTTTCTTCTACTGCTGAGTCCAAGGTGAAAGAGAAAACGAATTTTCAGGGGCTATCAAAAGTCAGACCCCCACAGACAACTTATTATATATTATATTATATTTAATTGGCTGCCATTTTCTTTTCAACAATTACTTATTCATTTGATGCATGATCTTTGAACTTTCCCAAGTACAGTAACATTTTCTCTGGGGAAAAAAAAAACTTAATAAAACTATTTGTGATTGGTCTATGGGCCTGACCTTTGGTGCAACCTGTATAAAAGCTACAGCAATAAGACGTGTCTTGGGGTTTACATTGAAGAATAAGTACTTGTGAAACCTGGAGCTCATTGTTTTTTGTGATTCCCTATATTATCTTCATGTATGCCTCAGTAGTCGCCCTAGATAAAACAGGAGAAATCTCCATAACTTTTTTTCATATGATAAATTAGCTAAAATCTTGGACATTTTAAATTGCATTTTCAATGCCTTTTTAGATTGTTCTAAAACCAGAAAGTTATAAGATTCAAACAAAGACAAGATCATCTTCTGGCAATCCAGATACTATTCTATTTTTTAATACTGTATACGACAAATCTCTGGCCATTTCTTTATAAACCCAACAAAAATGAAAAAGCTGCAGTTTCTCCAAAATGTTTCCATCCTTTGTACCCACCTTTTAGTTCTTCCTTGAAAGATGCAATTAAGTATTTGCTTCATTCCATAAGTGGGTAGGCGTTCTCCCCAAAATGAGTGACTTTCAGCAAATCAACAATTAGCAGTCAGTCAACGAATGAGAATTTAAAACTTGTATATTATTAGTGATGTTTAGCTGACATGAAAATAAAACAATGTGAAGCACTGTGTAAATAAAACAAACAACTTGTATAGATCATTAACAATAAACATCACATGCCCCCTTAGAGCATTTGTATTGGGACATCACTTTGTAACAGGCACAATGACATGCTATTTTGGTATAATGAATTATTATTCCTGGTATCATGAGATCAACTCTATGGTGCTTCTGGGAAAAAAAATCATTTTGCGTGTTCAAGTAAATGCAAAAACAAAATATGAGATAGGCCTGTGAATGAAGGTTGAATTTTGTATTTTAAATTTAAGGATGTACATATGTATTTCACTACTTCTTCTCCTTCTACAAGCATAATCTGCGCCATCCCCTCCGAAGAACCTAGTCTGCTTCTTTCAACAACACTTAACATTTTCGACATTCGGGTGAATCAAGTGAATCCCATTTTTGCTTTTAGAATCAAAATCTTCCTTTATCTATGATTGCTATATCAGTACTAACCATATTAATCATGCTAACCTAAGGTAGAATGTGAATTTATCAGGCTTCCAGTAGAAGAAACATGGATGTTCTTCATAGGTTTTGTTGACATTTCACTTACATAGAAATGTATAGAAAGAGAAGAAACAGAGTCGAGTACGAATGGAAACATGCTAATATTTCCACCTAAAATTGTAGCCATGAATCTACTTCTAAGTATAACCTATTCAAAAATGAATATCAAATATTTCTCAAATTGGGGCATGTGAGGTGTTCCTGAGTTTTTTTCTTGTGAAATAACTTGTTGGCCCCCCTTTCACCAGGAAGACAGCCTATACATGACCCCAGGAAAAGACACAGCTGCTTCACCAACAGGTGCTATGTGCGTGCTTAGGCACTTTCCGAATCATAGTTTGCTTTCAACTCCAGATCTTTTCTCAGCCTGACTGACTACTTTTTCAGCTTCTGTTTCATGTAACTCACCTGTAGAGCATTATAAGGCCACAGTATTAAAACTATATTCAGCTGTTTTTACTTTGAGTAGGCATCCAGGTTAAAACATTTTCTAAATTAACAGATGCTGAGCTGTTGATCTGCTGAAACAATCAAAACAGTTCAACAGCTGTGAGACTCAAAATAACATGGACAGCAAATTGCTGAACTGCAACCTTGAAGTGAATCTTGGCATTTTATCCAACAAGAGAGATCCTATAATTAGGTTTATTCACTGTAGATGAATAATTCATAATAGGTGATTGTTTTACTCCTGAATCCAGAAAAACAATCTATATTCTCTAATATTATTTGTTATTTATATATATACTGTGTTTTAGATCATTAACTGATACTGTACTTAAAAGACATTAATCAAGAAATATAGTGTTCAACTTCCACTAATGCAATCTTGCCATAGACAGTGAGTTGAAAATGCAAGTGAAATGAAAGTCAGATGAAAGCTGACTAGGGCAGATAATGGGCAGGACAGAAGGGAGATTTGGATAGGAGGCAAGAAGGCTTAATGAGTATCAAGGATAACCAAGCTCAGGAATAATGCTTCACAATTCAAATTATATCCCCAAAAAGCAGCAAGTGGTAAGACTGAGGCAAGAAGAAAAAGTGTGAATCCAAGAGAATCACATATAAGGCTTAAATTGGAAGAAGATGTATAATTCCTTCATGCTATGTTAATTTTTAATCTCCCCAAGGAGCAGAAATCAAACATTTCTGCTTGACTTCAAGAAGGCTTGGATATCATGACCAAGTATGCTATTGCAATGGAATTCATGAAGTCAAGACTGCTGCAAAACCAAGAAAATATGGAACTGGATTTTACAACCAATCTCTAACAACCAATCACAATGTAGTCATAAAACATGTTACATAACTGCATCATTTAGTGGCACCAACACTGACAGTCCCTGCTGCCATCATTAAGTGAGGATTGCAGGTTGTTAAACAAGGACCATAATTTGTGACTTCCTGCGAGCTTCCAACAAGTGGGGAAGCCAACACTGAGTAGCAAGTCTCAGCCACAATATGTCTTTCCTTAGGCAGCTCACAAATAGGATAGCAGATGCATGAGTACAGAGAGGCAAGGAGGGAGTGTTACCATGGTAAAAAATGGCAGGAGAAGTGTGATTTCCCAGAGTGACTTATGATCTTCTAACTTCTACATTGACCTTGCTGGTGGAAAACCAGCAGGAAAAGTTACAAGTGACTGAATTATAATCACGTGATTGCAGGGCAAGAACACAAACGACTAATCATAAGTCCCCCTCATCACTGTAACTCTGAATGGTCAATGAACAAGTGTTCATAACTTAAGCACTATCTGCATAATGGGCCTTATAATAAAACCTTTTTTAAAAAATGTACTCTGTATTAAGAATGAAAAAACCCTACAAACGCCATATATATATAGGGACACACATACAGACACACACACACACATATAAAGCCCTAGGGTTGTTGTGGGGAAAATAGTAGGAAGAAGGTGTGTTGGATATTTTTGCTGCCTTGAATTATTTGTAAAAATAATAAATGTGGGATACAAATAAATAATAACCATCAAATGGGGAAACATAATGAACACTGAAGGAATCAAGATGCCCTACGGAAATAGCATCAAGAGTCTGGATGAAGATGATCACTACAAATACTGGGCATCCTTCAAACTGATAACATCAAGCACACTGAAGTTATGAAAAGGGTTAGAAACGAATACATCATGTGAGTGAAGAAGATCGTAAAAGTCCAAATTCAGGAGAAGAAATATCATCAAGGCAATTAACACCTGCACAATTCCAGTCATTAGATATACAGCTGAAATACTGGACTGGACTCAGGCAGACCTAAAGCATTGGACAGGAAGACAGAAAAATGACAATGAATCATGTCCTTCATCCTTGGACCGATATTGGCAGACTTTATTTATCAAGGAAAAGGTGGGCATGGAATGTTGCAAGTATGTCAGACTGTTAAAGAAGAAAAAGGGGTTTTGGAAGAATATCTGAAAGACATTGAAGAAAACGCACTGAAGCAAGGATATCAGGAAGGCTTACTGAGAACTGGTGAGACCACACAGGACTACAAGAAAGACCTTATGAAGAACAAAAAAGAAAGATAGGAAGACAATTCATGGCCAATACATTAAAAAAATAACAGGCAAAGCAAATAATAACAAGACCTGGCAATGGCTAAGAGCAAGAAAGTTGAAGAAAGAAATAGGTGGGCTAATTCTGGCTGCACAAGACGAAACCTTAAGAACAAATGAATACAAAGCCAGAATTGAGAAAATAACAACAGTGGTGCCTCTGCAAAGATCCTGAAGAAACAGTGGACAATCTGGTTAGCTGCTGCAAGAAGGTTGCACAGACTGACTACAAAAAACAGCATGAACAAGAAGTAATAATAGTGCTTTGGAAGATCTGCAAGAAATACTATTTGCCTGCAAGCAAGAACTGGTGGAACTATAAAATACCGAAAGTAATAGAAAATGAAGAAGCTAAAGTGCCTTGGGATTTTAGAATTCGAACAGACAAACACCTATCACATAACATCCCAGACTTAATAATTATCGATAAGAAAGACAACTCCCCCAAACCACTAGATAGTAGATATTACAGTATTTGGAGACAGCAGAATAGAACAGAAAGAACAGGAGAAGATAACAAAATTCAAAGTCCTGCCAATAAAAATAGAACATCTGTGGCAAAGCAAAAAAAGCAAAGGTAGTATCAATACTAATAGGTGCCTTGTGTGCAATCCCAAAACAATTGGAGCACCATTTAAGTACCATTGGCATTGACAAAATCACCATCAGTCAACTGCAAAAGGCAGCTTTACTTGGAATAGCTTTGTCAGGATAATGATAATTTTACAGCTGACCAGCTGCTGTAAGGGTGTAATGCTGTAATACTGTATTGTTGTAACGATGATGCAATAGTAGCAATGAGTCAGCAGTGTTATTTGATTGCTACCACTTTAAGAGGCTGTAATATAGAAGAGAACTTGTGAGGGTGTATCTCTCTCTATGTGTGTGCTTCCTGTGGTGTAGTTGGTTACTGATTGCTCCTGTATTCAAGACCTGTATCAAAATACTTGTATGTATATATGGTTTTAGGGATAAAAACCACTGTATGTAAATACAAACCTGTGTGCTGTATTTGCTCCTGGGTTGTTTCTCCTAGTCATACTGTGTGCATTCTGACAGAACTGTCCTTAGGGGATATGATAAGAGTTGTAACTCCTGGTATACAATTCCTGTTTCCTGATTCTCACTCAAAAATGATTTAAGAACCTGTATGGAAATATTTCAGTAATTTCTTGCTATAAGAGATGTCCATCATCAATAGTATGCATAATTTGATCTGGGGGAGCATATATTCCTGATTGCCCTGGGTATTTATCTTGGATTATCAAATGCTATTCTGCATTTTCATTATTGTAAGCAACCCCAATGTGGGCATGCAATTCATATGTAAAATGAAGCAAGAAAATTACTCCCATTTACAATGGGTGAGTTTGTTTTGTTTTGTTTTTTAACAGAGTTGGAAGGAACCTTCTAGTCCAACTCCCCACCCAATCAGGAGACCATACATTATTTCAGACAAATGGCAGTCCAATCTTTTCTTGAAAGCCTCCAGTGACGAAGCTCCCACAACTTCTGAAGGCAAGCCGTTCCATGGGTTGATTGTTCTCACTGTCAGGAAATTTATCCTTATTTCCAGATTGAATCTCTCCTTGTTCAATTTCCACCCATTATTCCTTGTCTGGCCTTCAGGTGCCTTGGAAAATAGCTTGATCCCTTCCTCTCTATGCAGCCCCTCAAATATTGGAACACTGCTATCGTGTCTCCCCTGGTCCTTCTCTTCACTAGACTAGCCATGCCTAGTTCCTGTAACCGTTCATTGTATGTTTTAGCCTCCAGTCCCCTAATCATCCTGGTTGCTCTTCTCTGCACTCTTTCTAGATTCTCAACATCTTTTTTATAGTGTGGTGACCAAAACTGGATGAAGTACTCTAGGTGTGGTCTCACTAAGGCTTTATAGAGTGGTATTAGTACATCACTTGATCTTGATTGTATCCCTCTATTAATGCAACTTAGGACGCTGTTGGCTTTTTTGGCTGCCACTGCACTGCTCCCCAATAAGAAAAATAACATTTATTTTATAATTTATTTGATTGGCAATCTTTATTAGATAAACACAACAGTTCTGTACTTAGATTGTTGTGTGAATCCAGGACCTGTTATCCTCAGTTATGGTTATCACATTCTTCTGTGCAAGCAAACGTGACCTCCCACTTCAAGCATTGTTGTGTTCTACCTTCCAGCACTACCTTGCTGAATCTACATACATTTGCATCACTGATTTGCTGACCCATAAATAGTATATTTTGAGTTTATTAAAGGCATGAATCACCTCAGAGATTCCCAGCAGAGTTTCTTTGTTGCTGCCTGTTCTCTGAGTGTGTATTAATTCAGCCACCAAGATCATCGCTGCATAATTAACGAGGATGAAATACTGCAATATGACTCTCATCTTATGCATCATTGCTTTTGATTCTGAACTCAGGTGGAGAGTGCCAGCCAGAAACAGAGAAATCAGGGGAGTGAAAGATAGTGGGCCTCCCAGGGGACTCCAGAGGTTTGCAGAAGCAGGTGAAAAGGTTTAAGGAGAATCACAAGTAGGGAACTGGCTCCCACAAAGAGAAAGCATGTGCAGATTCAATCAATTTTTTTTTTCAAGAAAAAAAAGTGGCTATGGAAATGGGACATCCTGGAAGTTGACACTGTCAACCTGATCTGAAGAACAAGCATGCCTATAATAGCATAGCACTAAATGGTTTACGGCCCTCTCTAAGCAGTTTGCAGAGTCAGCATCCTGTCCCCCCAACAATCCAGGTCTTCGTTTTACTGACCTCAGAAAGATGGAAGGCGGAGTCAACCTTCAGACGGTCAGGATCAAACTGCTGGCAGTGGGCAGAGTCAGCCTGCAATACTGCATTCTAATCACTGCGCCATCACGGCTCCTGTAAGTAGTCCAGGTCAGGGGTGGGCTTCAAAAACCTCAGCAACAGGTTCACTGCCCGGTTGCTGGGTGGACGTAGTCATGGTGGGCGTGGCCTAGCCAGCATCCTGCACCATGGTGAGGGGGGTGTTTTCACCTTCCCTGAGGTCCAGAGGCTTTCCTGGAGCCTCTGGGAATGCGAAAATGACCTCCCCCTGGGCTCTGGACGCTGCAGGGACACTGGAAACAACCCATTTCCAGCCTCCCTGAACTTCTGGGAGGCCTGATTTTTGCCCTCCCCAGGGTCCAGAGGCTTTCCTGGAGTCTCTGGGAGTGCAAAAATGGCCTCCCCCCAGGCTCCAGATGCTCTCCCTCCCTGAGCCTCCGCGCATGCCCTGCACTTACCTGCATCCATAGCTGCCCATGTGGAGACTCCTGGGAGGGATGGGGTGGAGTGGGCAGGGCCAGCCAGGAGTGGGATTTGGGGGTTCAGCGAACTCTGCAGAATCTTCACTAAGGGTACGCTCAAACACCCGCAAAACCCCAGCAGCCCACCCCGGTCCAGGTGAATGTCTAAAAGTATAATAAAAGGAGTCATTTTGACCTCCTTTGAAATTCCAAATGTCATGCTGAATTCAATGGAGAGGAGCACAACTAGTAGAAGAGAGCAAATTTATAAATTACAAATTGCTTACAAATTATCATCTGGCAGACGGTACAGGATAATAAAAACAACAAATAGGCTGAGAAACAGTTTTTATCCCAGGGCAGTAACTATATTGAATTCTATTGTATAGTGCAACAATATTAATGCAATATCGGGGGTTTTCAATTCAGTTGTATAGAATGTGAAGTATGTGTGCTTGTGTTTTATTTTTATAGTTATAATGTACACTGAAGACGACATTTAATTTTGTTGTACGAGGTGCAATGACAATAAAGTATACTAAACTAAAAAAAAAAAAAGAACAGACTTGATAATATCAATATCAAAGATTGATAAGTCAAACGATAGGTGTGCTGATTTATTACTAGCCTATCAGATACTTAGGAGCGGAGGGTGTGGCACCACAAGGAAACAACAATTAATGACTTAATAGCCAGCCGTCAACACCGTAGTTAACAACTAAAAGCTACATACAACCAGGAATCATATAAATACAAGTAGAACAGCCCAATGCAGATATTCTGGAGAGATAGAAGTTCAGATGATGAGCTGAAACGTTGGAAGTCCCAGTGACTTGCTCAGGTTGGACCTGCAACATTCTCTTGTGAAATGTATATTTACCTTCGTTCATGAGGGTTTATTTCTGTTATGACTGACTGATCTATATAGGTGGTACCTCGCTCAATAGTAGCAACTGTCAGAGGGATTTTGGAGTCTAAGTGGACAATCATTTAAACATGAGCCAGCCATGTGCTGCAGCTGCCAAAAAAGCCAACACAGTTCTAGGCTGCATAAACAGAGGGATAGAATCAAGTGTTAATAATATGTTGTAATGCCTTGGTAAGACCACTCTTGGAATACTGCATCCAATTTTGATTGCCATGATGTAAAAAAAATATTGGTGAGACTCTAGAAAGAATGCAAAGAGCAACAAAGATGATTAGGGGACTGGAGGCTAAAACATATAAAGAACAGTTGCAGGAACTGGGTATGTCTAAATGAAAAGAAGAACTAGGGGTGACATGATAGCAGTGTTCCGATATCCCAAGGGTTGCCACAAAGAAGAGGGAGTCAAACTATTCTCCAAAGCACCTGAGGGCAGGACAAGAAGCGGAACAACTTTCCTCTAGAAATTGTGAATGCTCCAACACTGGAAGTTTTTAAGAAGAGATTGGACATCCATTTCTCTGAAATGGTATAGGGTTTCCTGCCTAAGCAGGGGGGTTGGACTAGAAGACCTCCAAGGTCCCTTCCAATTATTCTAATTCTAATTCTGATCTGATCTCCTTGCAGTCCAAGGGACTTCTCAAGAGTCTTCTCCAACACCACAATTTGAAAGCATCAATTCTTCAGCACTCAGCCTTCCTTATGGTCCAGCTCCCACAGCCATACATTACTACTGGGAAAACCATAGCTTTCATTATACAGGCCTTTGTGGGCAAGGTGATAGCTCTTCTTTTTAATATGCTATCTAGATTTGCCATAGCTTTCCTCCCAAGGAGCAAGCATCTTTTTAATTTCATAGCGAAAGGGATTTCATGTCAGAAAGAACCCCTAATTCCCAAACAAGTGGTGACAAGATATTCGTAAAGATTGACAGGTGGACCTGAAAGTGAAATCACCTGTTTTTCACTTTTATGACAGCAGCCTGTAAATATCTTCCTAGGAACTGCTCAACAAGTATGCATATTTCTTTGCATTTATAATTTCAACATTAAAGGCAGCGGTATTCCTAAACTAGAGATATGCCAATGGAAAGAGATGGTTGGTTTGCTACCATCTTTTCTTCCTTCTAATGTTCAGGACAGATGCTAGGATTCTTGCAGCTTCTTCCCAGGGAGCTTAATAGCTGTAATGTGCTGAATTAATAGCAGAAAATGTGTAGTAGCTATTTGCCAGCAGTTATTCCAGCAGAGTTAAGCAGCTTGAAAAAACCTTTTGGAGCAACTAATATAATAATAGACTGCTCCCTCTCTACTTCAAATGTTCTGAAAAAAACGTGTGCCCTCTTCATTAGGGAAAGGAAAAAAAAAACACCTTGTGATGGTAATGTCTTGGAGAGTTTTCTCTGCAGCAGTGGAAAGGAATAATAGTTTAGCAGTAAACATGCTAAAGCAGTACTGAGAGAATAAGTGTCAATCAATCCCTACCTCTTTGGGCTACAAGGATGAGATTATGAGTATCCAGAGTAAATTCCCAGTCCTGAAATTCCATGATGGTCTCCATTCAAATTCAAACCAGTTCTGACCTTGCTTATCTTCCAAGCATTGCTTTGAGGAACAGGGTGTAGATCTACTTAGAATAATAGAATAACAGAGTTGGAAGGGACCTTAGAGGTCTTCTAGTCCAACCGCCTTATACCATTACAGACAAATGGCTGTTCAATCTCTTCTTAAAAGCCTCCAGCGATGGAGCAGCCACAACTTCTGAAGGCAAGCTGTTCCACTGGTTAATTGGACCACTGTAACGCCCTCTACATGGGGCTCCCAAAGAGCAGCATCCGGAAACTTCAACTGGTGCAGAATGCGGCTGCGCGGGCGGTTACGGGATCTTCCCGGTTTGTTCGGGTGACCCCACTCCTGCGCGAGCTGCATTGGTTGCCAGTGGAGTACCGGGTTCGCTTTAAGATTCTAGTAATGAT
>JANHFL010003483.1:69396-82108 GCA_032468155.1 Oxyrhabdium leporinum | reverse complement strand
AGGTGTGGACATAATAGAGATAGAAAGTATCATGAATATGTTAAAGCATTCAGCTGTTCAGCTTTAAATGGGAGGAGTGTCAGGGTAATGATAATTTTACAGCTAACCAGCTGCTGTAAGGGTGTAATACTGTATTGTTGTAACGATGATGCAATAGTAGCAATGAGTCAGCAGGGTTACTGGACTGCCACCACTTTAAGAGAAACTTTGTGAGGGCATATCTCTCTCCCCATGTGTGCTTCTGTGGTGTAGTTGGTTACTGATTGCTCCTGTATTCAAGGCTTGTATCAAAATACTTGCATGCTTTTAGGGATAAAAAAAACCCACTATATGTAAATACAAACCTGTGTGCTGTATTTGCTCTGGGTTATCTCACCTAGTCACACTGTGTGCACTCTGACAAGCCTACATCCTGAGACATTATTTTTAACACCAACAAACATCAACATCTGCTTAGCCCAGGTCCTTGGAAAGGACTTAATAGGATAAAAATGCCAAATCCAATTAAGTATTTGACTGTGTGCACAAACCGTAATAATAATATGGTATGTCCAACCCTAAATCTTCACAGGTGGTCTAAGGGATGCCATGGGCAACAGTAGCAAAATAGAGAAGTCTAAGAGAAGGATGATGAACTAACTTTTAAATGTACTCTACCTACCTATATGGAATCCCCCTAATACACTTGCTCAGACTGAACAACCTACTTGGGTAAGCATTGAAATGCTTTGAACCAACAAGAAAAGAAGTTCAGTTGCCAGGATTTAATTTCTAGACAACTCTATCTGGTTGGCTAAGAATCTTCATTGATATACTGTACTGTACCATTTGGATCATGAATATAATTTAGCAGAAGTAAAGTAAAACCTTTTTATTCGGATGGTTTTTTTCTAGTTTTCCTGTTTAAGGAAGAGATAGGTACAATATATTTCTTTAATATTTACTGCTCCTTATATTAGTGTCTTCAGGTGGTTTCAGCATATTTGTGTCAAATCAAGATTTATAATTCTCTAAACTAAAATGTTAAGTTTTGTAACATCCAAGTTTAAAGTTGCTCAGCAATAAATTCCACCTTACAGTAACCATATCTTTCAGAATGTGTAAATAATCAACTTTGATCAGGCACTGGGACCAGAGGTTTAGTCTTCTGAGCTTTTGGACTTGTGCTGGAGCCCATCCATAGGGAATTTATCTCTTATACATTCTGGTGAGAGAGAAATTCCCTAAAGATGGGCTCAAGCACAAGTCCAAAAGCTTAGAAGAGTAAACCTCTGATCCCAGTGATCGACCCAGATTGAATTCTGCATTATTCTGGGGCACATATTCATAATCTGGGGCCTTCATTCATAATCAATCTTGAGCTATCTAAATCTTTATGGTTTGATCTTCAAAACTGAATATCATCAAGTTGAAAAAATGCATTCCTAATTTGCAAATATCTGCTGGATGCTCCCATGATTCTTTATTTATTTTCCTCTATTAGGACACATTTTGATTGCTGTATATTTCAGTTCTCTTTCCCGTTCTATTGGTATGGCAAATATTTGTTTTATTAAAAAAAATAGTACAAATGTATTAATGAGAATTTCTTTGTTCTTGGTCTTAATTCTTCTTGAAGTGTCTGTACAGAAAGTAGTACAATGCATTCCAACTTCCTTAGCCAGAAATGATAAACACACTTGTTCCTGAATAATTTAAATGTCTCTATGAAGGTTTTTTTTATAGAATAACAAATCAATTTACAGAAAATAATAAAAAGGGAAATGAAAAAAATAATCTAGGGAAACTCTGATGGTCAGAAAAGGTTGTTTTTATGAAATAACTGTTAAGAATTCATGTAAATGTTAAGATACCTGATACACAGCATGATTTATAATAAATGTTTTGACAATCCTCCTTAAAATCATGACATTTAATTCAGCTGACTAAGAAGTGGAAATAATCATGGAGCTTGATTATTTTTTATACTTAATTAGTAATTTAATATTAAGCTTTTAACGAGTGAGGTTATTAAAATACTGTACAGTGCAATATGTAATGGAATATATGCAAATGTTTCTGCTAAGAGTAATGCAAAAATTCCATGCTATAATAATAATTTTGCCAAAATTTCTCAGAAGAGCAATTGCATTCCATTGTGAGAACCAGTGTTCACAGCTGTTGTCTATATGCCTGAGACTGCTGCTTTCATGTAGACATGAACTGTAGACATCAATTACTTTGAATAAACCCAGGAATATTGAATTAAGCTTGGTCTGTCTATCAGAGAAAAAAAGTACATAAGCACCTAACAATGCTGCTGAATAGCAGTGCAAATGGGTTTAATTATCTCTGGTTAGAAAATATATTCTGGATCTTGGTGTCTAAGGTAAATAGTTTCATGTATTCATGGTTTTTTACATGGTTTTTTATTTTATTGATATGCAAAATGGAAGACAAGTGCAAAATATTTTTTTTTTACAAACCCATTATCTTCTTATTCATGCTTTTTGCCTGGAACAGAGCTCATGTGAATAACAAAGGCCATACTCATATTCATAAGGCAGGTTTTAATTTCATAATAAGAATCTGGCGTTAGCAGCTTCTGAACCTCTCAAAAGTATTATTGGAATACGTACTGAGAAATGTGTTCTAGGAGCTTCTAAATGTACAATTTATTTTTACAGACAGCTGAAGTGTTAGTAAGATAGATAATGGTAATTTGCAAAAATGTTGGATGAAAAAATTGAAATACTGTAGGATATTTTAACAGCTCAGTGGTATCATATTTTAAATAATGTTAAATATGTTTCTAATCCTAAAATGAGCATATTAAACAATAAAAAATTTTAGTGGGCGTTTAAATTTGGGAAGAGCAGACTTCTTTATGCAGGAAATATAATTTATTTGAGGGGATTGTGACATCTACGATATGGACCTCACTTCAGTTTAATATTCAGATTATCATTAAATTGAGTTGTTTTTCTTTATCATATCTCTATCTATCCATCTATCTATCCCATCTTTATTATTTTTATAAAATAAAAATTATAAATACTCAAGATGGCAAAATACCTAACACTCCTTTCTCTTCCTATTATCTCCATAAATCTGCTAATTTTGTTTTTACTCTTGTGCTCATGTCTCTTGTCTTTACTCTCATCATTCTGATGGAGAATGACCTCACAATTTGGAAGTCTTTCTGGACTTCCAGCTCCTCCTAAAATAGCAGATGGAGGCTGAGGCAAGGAAAATACTTGTCCAGCTTTGGCTGATGCACCAATCGTTCCTTACCTATTGCAAGGGTTCTTATACTCCTGTTATTTCTTGTGTGGATTACAGTAATTCACTTTACATTGGATTGCCCTTGAAGATTATACAGAAACTACCGATGATTCAAAGTATAACTTTCCCAATGCTTTGTGTAGTCTTTATAAAAACAAGTTTATATAAAATTGCAGCATCAACATGTTCTTGTGTTTTTTATAGAAACTTGTAAAATGTCAGATCAAACAAACAAGGAAATCGTACACACATCCCATTACGAGTTTCATGCAGAATGTTTCAGACACATCTCTTTAAAAGTCAAGACCTGCTTAAAGTTCTTGCAGTATCTTGTGACTGTCAAGTAGGGTTGCATAGCTTATCAAAGCAATGATGTCAAGTGCCATCGTAAACCTAGAACTACCTCTATGAGAAGCATATGACTGCTTGAAGATGTGCAGCATAATAAGAAAGAGGGAGCTCGATGAAAATATAGATAAAGTCAAGGACTGCTAAAATGAGACAAAAGAGATTCCAAAACATTGTCCACTGAATTCTTCATAGCATTAGGGATAGTGTGGTGAGTACAATATTTAATCTTATTAAGTGTAAAATGAAATTCATTAGAAAGAGAGACTAAATATTTCAAAATGTACAATTGAACTACATGCAGCATTTACAAGTTGCTCTGCTGCAATAATTTATTCTTCTCTTTGATTCATTTGATTTTAAATTTAGATCAAAATGTAAACATAAGAAGAGCAATTCATTAAAATGACAACCAATGTGTCCAGGAATTAACAGAATTATAATTCTTTCCATAGTGCATAGCTAAATATCTATGGAGATTCTCAGTCATCCAGGTCACGGTTGTCCCAAAGATGCTTTTTCAAGAGGCAACTGGACTTTCTTGCTGAAGAAGCTTCTTGGATGAAAAGCAAAACGTCTTTGAAGAAAAACAAGAAAGTCCAGTTGCCTCTTGAAAAAGCACCTTTGGGAATTATTTCTATACATTTATTTACTTAATAAGTTTATATGGAAATTCATAGTTATTAAATAATTTTATATTACTTAATATAGTTTTTTTATAAATATTTACTTAATAAATTTATATGGGAAATAGGAACAAAACAAAACACAACCAGTGATTAAAAACATAAATAAGATAAAAGCATAAAATAACAGCCAAGAGTAATCAAACACCTCACAGTCAGTATAACCAGATAACAGGCTCAACCATATTATCAGCACCCAAGTCTTGATAGCAGAAGTAAATTCTTAATTCAGGTAAAAAGTCAACAGGATTGGGGCAAGTCTGATCTTGGGGGAGGGGGGGAATATTCCAAAGCGGGGGGCATCACAGTAGAAAAGACTGTCCTTTTGGGTCTCATTAGATACACTGTCTTGAGGATATATCCCAGAGCATACGAGTAAGGCTCACATTACTATATGATGCATGTGCAATGTAAATTAATTTTAATATGACCAAGCATATTGTGGAGACCTGAATGAACTTGTGTACCTTCTGTTAATAATCTTGGGGCCAAATGTCCAAACAAGTCATGATGTGATTGATATGTGTGGGTGTTTAAATTAAATATTGACTTTTTTATTATTTTTGATAATAGTACAATATTTATTAAAAAAACCTATATTTTACTGAATTATTAATTTTGCTTCCTTCATAGCAAAGCACTGTATGTTATATGATATTGCAGAATGAGATTAACTCTGTTCTATGCATCTCAGTTGTTCCTGTGCTCTATCCCAGGAAAACCTTTTGCATATCAAACTAATGTATCACAAATAAATCAGCCTAATCAAGTTTACAGGAATAAATAAACATAGGAATAAGTATACGAAGCCAAACCAAATTGCACTGATTGATATCAGATTGTTATTGATCATTCAAGTGCGCCACTAAGCTACATATTTTGGAAAAAAACAAATACTGTATGTGTGAAGAGGAACGTTTATAAGTTAATATGCCAGATATTTTTTAAAAATTCTATTTTATAAAATAATTGATAAATACAACCAATTAGTTTAGGATTATGCTTTAAGAAGGAAGTATAAATGGAAATGTATATGCCCATTTCATCTAATCTTAGGTATTTTTTCAGAAAAAAAATCTATTTATTACCTGGCTATTGCTTACTTCACAAATTCTGTCTATCCTCAAGATTCAGGTCACTTGACAACTCACTTTCTACAACAAGGTCACCCCAAACCATTTTTAAATCTTTCAACACAGTGCCTTTTAGCCACCTAATTTGATCAGCTGATCTTTCAAATAAGGGCTGCAATTAAAGGCCAAAAAGACTACACTTCACCTAAAACTCTGGATTTGCTTTCCCATGAAAAACATCACTGCACAAACATTTATTCTAATCTTGATTCATCGTATTGTCACATGTTTCACTAAATCATACTCAAAAAAAAATATGCTTAGCAGACTGAATCTCCAGCCTAATGATGCCAAGTGTGAAATATCTGTCATAGTTAACAGTATTTTTCTCCAAGGGCTGGAATAAGCTGAGTTTGGCATGGGAGGAACTTGTTCTGGACTGCATGGGAAAACTTAGCCATGTTGTTTTAATGTTTTTTTATTTTACCTTAGATATTGTTTTTGTTTTGAGGTTTTGAGATGCCCAGAATTTGGTTCAAGACGCATGGTCATCTAAATGTTTTAAATAAATAAGCATAAGTCACATTATTTGAAAGTGTTAAGCAATAGCTTTAAAAGCAAGCTTTTAACAATGCCATTCAAATCTATCACTCTGATGTACTATTAATCTATGTATTCCATAGTATCTTATTTCAAGAGAAGACCTCAAGAATCCATTAGGTAAAGATGACTCAGTGTTTTAATACTGGGATATACAAACACATTAATATAAGTCTCAGAGTAGTTGAAGATGGCTGAGGTAACATCTTTAAGCAAAACTTTCTGATTCAGTGGGGCCTAAATACTGTATGTCTTTTGACCGACAAACAACTCAGTGTGACATTTCTAGGAGTAACTATTTCCTTTGTACATTTTCATTTACATGGAAATGTTTATCCTTACCACCCACCTGCTTAATGCCTCTGGGCATCTTACAAGCAATGAAAGCAATACATTTAAAATTAAATCTTAACTTATATACTGTATGTTGAAAGAATAACATTAAAGTGTTATGAAAATAAATATTTTAAGCCCCCTTCTGAAAGGTAAAATACCAAGTATTTCATTTCAGAGTACAATATTGCTCAGTTACAGAAAAATCCACTAAGAACAAAAAAAAAGTAAGGAAAAACCTGAGTCAAAAATGTGTATTGGAAAATGCCCAGCTTTCTTTGAAGGATTCATCCATGGTCCAGTTTTTTTTAAATTCAAGTAAAAGAAAAGAACAATCGGTGCATGTTTTTCATTTCTATTTTTAGCCTAAATTTAATTTTGATCTTGTGTTCCAATGAGATTTTGTCTCATTTTCTAAGTGAATTAGTTTTCCAGGGGTTTTTTTTAGCAGTTCTTCATCCTGGAAAAACTTTTTTTTTCTTTTTCATGCAATCCTATTATATTTTAAATTACAGAAACAAATAATAAGGAAAAAGACTGAGCTAGTTCCAATCTCATTTACTATGACTTGGCAAGTATCACAATCCTTCTCACCTCTTCTTCACAGAGCTATAAGTAGGAATTGAGAAACTTCTGTTTCCAGCTTGAGTTAACTGTTATTTATCTTATATCACATTTTAGAGTATGGATAGAATACTTGATTGCAATTAATGAAAAACAAATGTAAACCTTTCTAATGTTTCTTTCACAACCATCCTGAAGAACAGAAGGGTTTATTATGATGTGTTTCAGGTGATCAGTTGGATATTAGCAAAACTAAGCATGACAGTAGATAAATAGATCACTAGTTGAATGACAATGTTTGTTTGCATTTTTTAAAATTATTGTTCTATAACTCAGAACCTTCCCATGCTCTCCTATCCAACCGTTCCTTTTTTTCTTCTATTCAATCATGTCTGATTCTTGGAGACTGCCTGGAAAAATCCCTGCAATTTTCTTGGCAAGATTTTTCAGAAGTGGTTTGTCATTACCTCGTCCTAGGACTAAGAGAAAATGACTAGACCATCTTCACCTTTAGGCTTTGTGCTTAAAGTGGCACTAAAACTCACAATGTCCTGGTTTCTAGCCTGATGCCTTAACTACTACATCGCAATGGTTTCCATTCTGTCTTTAATGAAAAGTATTTAATGTGCTACTTGGTAGTGTACCAAATAAGGAAAGCAAGCCAGAAAACTGCAGATGAAGACTTTCAACCCCTGTACCTTGACCTGGTGCCTTTCTGTTTGCAGACATATAGATGGTTGTGCACCAAGCGCAGGCAAGCATTATTTTAAAAACAGACTGCTACTCAAGCATGAGCAAGTTTACCGACAGTTTTTCGGACAAGTGACATCAAAGCTTCTCATACCACAGCCAGATAGGGAATCTTGTGGGTTTAACACTGGTTTTTATGAGTACCCTGGGGTCTAGTAAATACTGCCAGAAGCTAAAAGGCTTACACATAAAATAATTCTGATCCTAGGAAAGTTGAATGTAGTCTTTCCATATACAATCTATTCTAAGTTCTATATCCTTCAACTTATTTACAGCAGCTTTCTTCCACCCCCAATTTTTAAAATAACTAAGTAGCTTTTAATTTGTTTTCTTATATTTCAAGCAAATAAATCAGAGGACAAATTTGAATGAATTCTTCAATGAATTTCATTGATACTCAGATTCTTTTTTATAATTCCACTCACCTCTTAAATTCTCTGGGGGAGAAAAAATGTTTCACAGAATGACAGACGTTTGATAATAACTAATTTAACTTTTATTTAGAATTGCAGAGAATTATGCTGATATTTTTTTAAATTATACTTTAACATATAGTTTAGTTAAGCTGAATAACTTCTAATTATATTGCTAATGAAAATGATTCAACCAGATGGAAAATACATGCCAGGATAATTAATTTTCATTAACATTAGAAACTATGTAAGTTAAAAACTTGTTTGCTATCATTTTCATATTACATATTTTAAAATCGAACCTGTTCATAACAAAAATCTATTTCTCTCTCCTGTTCTGCTATAGCCTCTATTTAAATCAATTAACAATAGCTCAGAAACAAAGCTTTAATGCTATGCACAAGAATGATAGTTAGAATTATTAGAATGCCACCACTGTTACAATATTATTCACTTTATGGTTTAGAAATTCAGATAAACCTTAAGCCAGTGTCTTTCAACATTATTCACAAATGATATACTTGATACATTTGATTCTACACCATATTTTAGATCTGTATGTGACTAATCAGCATTTTACCTCATGTACAAGTGTAAAAGAAAAGCATATGCCATATTTAATTGAAGATAGGGGCTTAATAAGCTATAAGTTACATATGTAAATTTTTCGGTATCATATTTATATATCATTATACAAATTATATATAATACAAAATAGCTGTATCCTTTCAGTAAGACTGCACACTTTGCACTGTGTGCACAATTGTTAGACAAGTTGTATTTCTGAGAATTCTATTATTGAACAACTACACTGCTCTTGGTCAATTCAAAATGTTAATAAACCTCAAACCTGAATATTTAAGAAAGTAAAAGTGAGGTTTTGGCTTTCTTAGGAGAATATCTATGTGTGCAAAATTATTGGTCAACTATTAGTGTGCAGAATATTATGCAACTAAGTGAAAAATGAATTTTTCCCATCTCACTCATTTATTTCCATCTGTTAAAGTGAGAATAATAAACAAACAACTCAAAATTTACAAATAAACATTTCTGACATTTCAAAAAAAAAAATAGTGACCAATATAGCCACCCTTCTTTTCAAGAACAGTCATAAGCCTTCCATTCATAGAATCTGTCAGTTTCTTGATGTGTTGACGATCAACTGTTTGTGCAGCAGCAACCATAGCCTCCCAGTTACTGTTCAGAGAAGTGTACTGTTTTCCTACACCGTGAATCTCCCGTTTAAGAAGGGCCCACAAGTTCTCAACAGGGTTTAGGTCAGGTGAGGAAGGGGGCCATGTCATTAGTCTTTCATCTTTAAGGCCTTTACTGGCTAACCACACAGTGGAGTACTTCAATGCATGCGATGGAGCATTCATTGTCTTGTATAAAAATCATGGTCTTCTTGAAAGATGCAGACTTTTTCCTGTACCACTGCTTGAAGAAAGTGTATTTTAAAAACTGGCAACTGGTTTGGGAGTTGATTTTGAGTCCATCTTCAATCCGAAAAGGACCGACTAGCTCATCTTTAATAATACCAGCCCCACCTCCACCTTGCTGGCGTCTGAGCCGAAGTGGAACTCTGTGCCCGTTACTGATCCAGCCATGGGCCTATCCATTGGATCTGTCAAGAATCACTCTCATCTCATCAGTCCATTAAAACTTTGAAAAATCTGTTGTCAGATATTTCTTGGCCCAGTCTTGCCCTTTCAACTTATGTGTCTTGTTCAGTGGTGGTTGGGTTTCAGCCTTCCTTACCTTGGCCATGTCTCTGAGCACTGAACACTTTGTACTTCTGGGCGCTCCAGGTAGTTGCAGTTCTGTAATATGACAGCACTGGGGGATAATGGTTCCTGGTAACTTCACATCTGATTCTACTCAATTTGCATCTTTTTTTCTCAACACGTTTCTTGGGACCCTGTTGACTATTTGCAACAAAACGTTTGATGGTTCTGTGATCACGCCCCAATATCTTAGCAATTTCAGGAGTGCTATATCCCTCTGAAAGACTTTTTAAAATTTGTGACTTTTCAGAGTCAGTTAAATCTCCTCTTTGGCCCATTTTGCCTGAGGAAAAGACGCTGCCTAATAATTATGCACACCTTGATATAGGATGTTGATCTCCTTAGGCCACACCCTCCCTCATTACACAAATACACATCACCTGATATGCTTATATCCAATAAACATTCAAGTTTATACAGCTTAGAGATGGAAAATATGCATAAAAAGGATGATATGGTCAAAATACTCACTAGCCTAATAATTGTGCACACAGTGTAGAAGTGGGTAGAATCTGATGCCATTCAAGTATGGTGATGTAAAGTAGGCATGAACAGGACACATTTCTCAAATGAAATTTCACTTATGAAAAGAATCAAAGTAGACAGACTAGAGGCTTTAATTAACTTCACATTAGTAGTGCACATTCTTGACATTCACTGAGCTTTATTATAAAGAATATTTCCTACATATAAAAAAATAGAGTAAAGGCCGCTTCGATTACCATCATAATATTGCCCTCTGCAACTGTGTTTACACTGTGGATCTCTCCCATTTGGTTCAGGAAAAAAAGTAGAATCCTTTACCACAAATATAACAGAGGCAATAAAACCGCAAAAGGGGAAAGAGTGTGAATACTGAATAGTTTATTATACCAGGAATCCATCCTTTCTACCTTACTCTATTGTTCAGCAGATATGTAAAAATATTAAGATGATTTGTCATTTTTCCCTGTGTTTCTCCCTGAAGGAGAAACACAAAATATGTCAAGTGCTGCTATTCAGTCGAAGAGCCATCCTCCCTACAAATAAGAGTCACAAAACCAAGCAAAAACATTTAAGGATGGGAAACTAGAATTATGTCACCCTGCTCTTCTCCAGATTCAGAAGATGAACTTGAGAGGTCTTTTGAAGATCCCAGCAAAACCAGGTAGGAAGTGAAGTCCTACCTTCCTCCTAAAGATGATTATAATCATAGCTATAATTACAACCACAATTATGATTTGCTAGCAAAGTACATCATGGGAGCCTTCTCCCCACAGAAAGACATCACTTGGTCACCAAGCTATCAGCCCCAAGGCAAGATGCATTGACTCCATGCTACCAGCAATTCTGTAGGAGGTGGAGAAAAAAGGGGGGGAAAGGAAAGGGAGGAAGCTCACTCACTATTGCTCCAGGATTTCAGTAAATATTTGATACTGATTTCAAAGAAGCCGGAATCCTGTTGGCTGGCCATGGTTGCGGCATACGAGGAGATTCTCCGAGAGCAGCTCGAGCGGCAGGGACTTTGCCGGCGAGATGGGACTGTCACCAGTTAGTGATGTAAACGGAGGGGTCAGGAGAGGAAATGAAGTCTCCGCAGAGCCTCTCCTTCCGTTCCTGAGGGGCGCTTGCTCCTGCAGTAGCGGTAGCTGCTGCTGCTGCTCTCTTGTCCACGGACAATGAACGAAGCAGCCTTGGCGATGCTTGTCCTCGGCTCATCCTTCACCGAGCATGCCGCCTCCACGTCGCACGGAGCCCCGGGAGAGTCTAAGCGTCGCTTCTCACCATCCACCAGCTCGCTTTAAGCGCTGCTGCTGTTGCGGGCTGCGGCGGCGGCTATTGCTGCATGAACGCCACTGTCTCCTTCTTCTTCTTCTTCTTCTTCCTCTTCCTTGCCGGGTATTAGAGAGGAGCGGTCGGAAGGAAAAACACCTCTTCCTGCAAAACGCCCCGCAGCAGCCCAGGCAGTCGGGGCGGCCCGGTGATTCGCCACCGAGAACAGCTTCACGGGCCCTCCTCTCTTGCAGCCCCGGCGCGCGGGACGGAAGATGGGAACCCAGCCGGTTTTGTTTTGTTTTGATGCCAGCTGCTGCCTTGTCAGCTGCTTCCCTCCCAAGAACAACAACAACGCCTAATTCTCAACAACTGCATCATGCTGCGGTAAAGCCCAAACTGCACCCATCCAGAGGGTGCAATGACGGTGACTCTTTTCTCCTCCTCTCCCTCCCCCAGGTTTTGCCGGGCGCCTCTCCGCGCTGCCTTAGTTGTTTGGGTTCTTCTTCTTCTCTCGGCACCAGACAAATCGGAGCGGCTGCCTATACCATTTTGTCTTGGGTCAGATTTAAAGAGACAGCAGCCAGCGGAATAATGGCTTACTATATTAAAGCTATGTTTGCCCCTTATTCCACGGATATGGCAAAGCTACAACATTCCTTTCCTGTACCAAGTTGGCCACCTGCTTTAGCAGGAGAAATGAAAATTGTACTGAAATCAAAGAGACTTAACATCCTGATTACCCCACCCCTCAAAATTAAGATATATTTTGCAAAACCAGAGCCCTGAAAATTGTCACTATTGTGAACTGGATGACCATGGACTACCCATATATGGGCACTTTGTAAAGGGCTTCAGTGTCTGGAATACTGTCATTAAGCAATATTTGTTTGCAAAAATAGAGGACTTTCCATATGATGAGCAACTGAGTTTCCACAGACAAGATTCTATACATACACTGTATTTTTGTATGAGCATGTATGAGTATGTGTATACATATATACATGCACAAAATGAGTGTGGAGGGGGAGGGGGGAGGGACAGAGAGAGGGAGAGAGAGGGAGGGAGAGGAAGGAAGGAAGGAAGGAAGGAAAGAAAGAAAGAAAGAAAGAAAGAAAGAAAGAAAGAAAGAAAGAAAGAAAGAA
>JANHFL010003483.1:52155-64494 GCA_032468155.1 Oxyrhabdium leporinum | reverse complement strand
ACTGAATCCTACTGTGATCTGATTGGCTCATTGCCAAAACAAGATGACACCTGATTGGCTCTCTAAACACTCATGCTAATTGGCTACAATTAGGTGAAGGAAAGCTACCTGATATCAACCTAAGCAAGTTGTGCCTCCTTTTTCTGGTTAGTTGGCTATAACATTTCATAGAATACAGATAATTGAATAAACTTTATTGCATTACATTCTTGATTACATTATCTTTCCATTGACATATAATTTTATGGTACCACTCCAAAAAAACCTCCTGTTATTAGCCATCAAACCTCAAAAATACACTTTTCCTAAAAGGTTTCCACAATTTTGGCCACTACTGTATGTTGAAGAAAATTATGTAACACATAGAAATACAGTTAAATGCAATTAAATAAAGTTATGTCTCGTCCCAATGTTGTACATACTTGGAAAGCAATCCCCAGAACCCCCTCCTATAGAATACACAATAACAGTAGAAAGGAACCTTGGAGGTCTTTAAGACCAACCCCCTGCTAGTTTAGTCATTGTGACTTCTGTGGTTCAGAATAATAGTATAGTTCCAATGTTCACTAGTTATAAGTGCTTCTTGTCTTTTGAGATGAGAAAGAGGATTTCATGGGGGTGATGGTGTTTGTTTGTGAACATAGTAGAAATATCCAGATAATTCTGATAAAATTATGCAGTCCTAGCTATGGAAAAATAATGTAAGATATTATCTGCATGTACAGACTTGGATGGCAGCAGTTGGGAGAGTGTATAGGTAGTCAGAACAGTTACCTGAAGTGATTGCTAATTGACTGGATTATTGTATGACTTCTACAGTAAGTGTGCATAATAGTAGTGAATTATCAGTTTATATCCAACTTTTCCTGTCAACATCTAATCTAATGTATCACACAAATTCATTGAGAATGAAAGGTTTATTCTAAAAAATTATTGTAGAGGAATAAAAAAGTCTATTCTCAACTGAAAGGCAAGGAGAAAACTCATAACACTCTTCCATTTAAAAACTATGAAGAGCCACAAACATCCGTGGGCTTATAACCTACTAGGTTTGAAGCTCTCTGTATTTAAAAGCATTTCTATTTTTTAAATTAAGGATTAGACAAAGAAAAGTTCCAGTCAGCCATTTATTCACACTTCATATTATAATTTACTACCTTGTAAATTTATGAAAGAAAAGCATAGGGGGATCCATAGGAAAAGCCAACAACATTAAAATAGTGGGCACAAAGTCTTACTCCTTATTAACATGTTTTGTACCCACTGCAGATATATAAAACAGGCGGAACTTCAATACCAGGTCACACCCACTTTTATTATTGTTGACCCCCTGCCCCAGCATCTATTTTGTGGCCTCAGAGTATTCCCAGATTGCAATTGAAATATATAAAAAGCGTCATACAAGTAAGTAGTGTTTTGCTCATATTTGCCATTGAATGTTTTCAATTAACCCTATGTGAGAATTAGGCTTAGAATTCTGTGACATTTTAGTCATGGAACATCATAGGATGGCACATAAAATCTGAAGACCTTGGATTCATAAATTATATTATGTACTTTGAAAAATATTTTATTCCAAGAAAACCAGGAAGAGGTGACTCTTGCATAAATTGTTATAGTATAAATCTCTGTCACTCTCCACAGTAGAGAAAAAGAGTTGGGGAAATCACCAGTATGTACCATGTTTCCCTGACAATAAGAACAGGTCTTTTTTTGGGGGGGGGCAAGAATGAGTACTAGCGTTTATTTTCAGAGGGTGTCTTATTTTTTTCCCATGTACACGAGGCCCACTTCTTCTGCTTGTTCGTGACCACAACGGAACAGGAGGCAGAGCAATGCACCGGTGCTGGTGCCACATCCACAAGGGTGGAGCTGCCCCATGCTCCCTGCACTGACTTACTTCAGGGCCCCCGCAACCATGCAATCCATGCCCTGACACCTTTCTTGGTCTACAGAAATAAATAAAGTAACTGGAAATTCTTTTATTCTATTGATCTTATTTTTGAATGCTTGGGCATGAATGTGCAATAGTAGCTTTGAGGCAATGGATTAAGAATTTTGATATGCTGTGCAACTGGACCTAGTATCTCTTCCCAATATCATATTCCTCGTTAGTTCCTTTATCCTCATCAAACCTGCTAGATATTTAAACCAAAGTATAATATTCAGATATAGGAAAACAGTCTGTCTGGCATAATTTAATGTCTGCCTCATTTAATGCCCATGTAGCTGTTTTAGAAGAGAGATGAAAGAGCATTTCATCTGAGCTAAGGCTTTGTCTATGTGGGGGAGGGGCTATTGAAACAATCAGTTATGTTTATTATATTGTCTGTTTTATCCCGATACACATTTAGTCTTGACCAGCTTACACTTAACAAATTCTCCTGGCATCCTGATCACTAATATTTACAATTTTTATGTTAAGATATAGCATATGTGATTCTGCTACTTGAGGCGTAGTCTAATGGTGGAGTGATACGTAAAATGCAAAATCAAATATGTTTAGCTTTATGATTACTACTTCCCTGCACATATGTAATCTGTTTATTATAATAAGTTTTATTACATCATTGTCATTTACAATAAATACTCTGTTCTTAAATATGCATAATTTTCAAATCCTACCATCCCCCAAAAGCTACAAATAGTTTCTGTCCATAGTGTGCCTGTATATTAGCAGATATATCCTCTGTGGCCCTTGAACACCGAAAAGGAATAGTCTCTATTGTCCAAACAGTTGCAATCCTTGCTTCAAATTGTTTAATAAACTATATAAATGAAATCCTGGTGGTCAGGAAAAGGGGAGAAAATAAATCCCATCCACAAGTTCACTGTGGGAAGAAAGGATAGACAGGTAGGCAGATACACCTGGTCACTGGATGGGGTAGCACCGCCCCAAACAAACCCAGTGTGTAATCTAGGGGGTTCTCTTGGACTCCCAACTTCTATTCAAGGAGCAGGTGGCAATCGTGGCCAGGAGGGTCTTTGTGCAACTGAGGAGTTATGCACATTTTATGCCCTTTCCTGGACCAACAATGCCTGCTCGCAGTCACTCATGCTCTAGTCACCTCCTGTCTTGACTATTGCAGTATGCTCTACATGGGACTGCCCTTGAAAAACATCTGGAAGCTTCAAGTGGTTTAAAATGCAGCAGCCGGCATGGTTTTGTGCAGATCTCATTGTGCATATGTGTTACCTCTCCTTTGGGAGCTGCATTGGTTGCCTATTTGCTTCTGCGTGCAATTCAAGGTGTTGGTTGTCACCTTTAAAGCTCTTCATGACTTGGGACCAGGTTATCTGAAGGACTGTCCCTTGCCGGTCACATCCACCCGACCCACTAGAGTGGGGAGGCAAGGAAAGTTGTGAGTGCTGTCCTGTAAGTAGGTATGTCTGGCGGGACCCAGAAGAAGGGCCTTCTTCCTGGTGGCTCCCTCCCTCTGGAATATCAGCCTTTTAGAAATTAAACTGGCCCCCACTTTGACACTCTTTCTTAAGGCCCTGAAGACTTGGTTTTGCCACAGGATACTGGAGAACTCATAGTGAGATAGAACCCATCAAATGGCTTATTTGACTGTGTGTTGTCACTGGGGGTGGATGGAGTTATTGTATTTTACATTTTATTTTTTTTCTATAATTGTTTTTATTGTTTGTAAACTGCCTAGAGTTACTATGAGCAACTAGGCGGTGATAAACATTTTCTAAATAAATAAATAAATAATGCGTGGACCTACCACAAATCCCCAATTGTCTTATATGCATTACTTTTATGCTCAGCCTATATACGTATATGCACAGGTAGTGCTCATCTTGCCATAATTAGGACTGAAAAAATTGACATTAGGCAAGGCCTCACAGGACTGTACCCAATTGTATAAACTTTTTAGCTGTGGTTGTTAATCGAATCATCATGGTCAGTAAGAGAGACATCATGGGACTGTGACATGCAATGTTTCCTGCCAGCTCCCCCACTGATTTCCCCCAATAGGAAAGCCAGATTCATTTAACAACCATGTTGCTAACTCAATAACTGCAGTGATTTACTTAACAAGTGTGGCAAGAAAGATCATAAAATGGGACAAAACTCACCTAACAAATGTCTCACTTAGCAACATAACTGTTGAGCTCAATTGTGGTCGTAAGTTGAGGACTACCTGTATTACGCAAACTGGAACTGGTCCAGAAGGTCCATACATGATTTTAACTCTGCACATGTTAGTGAAGTAGGTGTTGTGAAAAATATCTGATTCAGGAATCAGGAAGTTTTATATAGCAGAACACACCCAAATCACCTGACTTCAAGCAGTACAAGAACTGTATATCATATCTGTATTTAGTTAAAACTTTGTAGATGTCTGCTTATGGTTAACAATTTAAACCAAAAATGCGACGTCATTTAGAAATGTTTTTTTTTCTCCTAGAGCTTTTAAAATGTTTTTGCATTTATAATGTGTCCTTAAGTCATATCTGTTTTCACTTTAAAATTTTAGGGGAATGTGTCCTTTTTAAAATAAGAATCCCAAATCTTTGCTATCAAGCCTATATGAGTTCTTAAATGAGATTCTGAATTAAAATCAATTTGACTTTCTTATCAATATATTTTATTTAGTATTTGAAAAAAAATGTTGCACATATGCAAAAATATAGGTTCTTAATATGCTTTAGAACTTCTTTATCTGCACAATGAATTTACAAGTAATCAACATTCTGTCTTAACTCCTTTACTATTTTAAATTAAAGCCATAATTCACTGTTCCTTATTTAACTGAAAATCTGATTAAGAAACACAAATCCATCTGAGGATTAAATATACCCATTACTGCAAACATTTCCTACTTCAGTGCAAAATAAGGATTTAAAAGCATGTCTTTCAGAAGAATGGTGGTTTTTATTGATAAGAACTAGAACTTGATACAGTAAGAACTGTCAAAATTTCATACGAATAATTCAAAATAGAATCTGGTTGTTTGTGCTTTCTTAAAAGCATTGTAACATCTTAAACCTCTTTATAAAAAATGCTACAATATAGGAAGCACAATTATATTTTTCAACAGACATGTTTCAAAGCAATGAGGTGATTAGTTCAATATTATTACTGTATGTTACCATGATTTGATAGTTTAAAATATGTATCATTTATGTGTAATAGATGTTTAGAAATCTCTGTATTTTTCAAACATAAAGAAAACATTAAGAATGTGCAATAGCAACTTCCTGACATGTCCTACCTGGAAAGAGTGAAGGTCTTTTCTTAGGGCGTCTCGGTTGGATGGGTTCTAAATTCCTAATATTTCTTTGATACTTTCCTTTAATGTCATTTCTGAGGAGTTCCGATGGTAAACTACTCCGTCTTAATTTATAATCAGCTTGGTATGAAGTTAATTGACACTTAGTTGTAAAATGAAGATTACTGTCACCAATTGCCATTGCAGCACATATATTAAAACGACTACTCAATTTCTGGAAACAAAACAGCTATGGAAGCAGAGTTGCACATCAATCAAATCTCTTTTACTGATGAAAAGCAGTCACCAACCATTTTTAATGCTTAGCCCAGCACTTGTTTGGTAAGTTTAGCAAGTGTGAATAGGCGTGGGCGCAACTGAGTGTAGAATTACCACCAAGTCCCTCCTTTTAAAAGTCAAGTACCTCAGGGGAGGAGGTACAACAAAATCATTAATGCAAAGAGCGACATGTAGATTACTGACAAGATTACCTGACTAAGCTCATCAGCTCCCATTTCGCAGAGTAAAAAACTGGTTTTGAAAGGCTGCTGTAATCCATGCTTCACTGTTCATGTTTCTCTGCTTAGTGACAGATCAAAAGCAGAGATACGTCTCAGTAAATACAGGAGCTCTGCAATTTAGTATGTGCTGTTATTTGTTTAAAGATCAGATGTGAGCAAAACATTATTTCATTTAATCTGTATAACTGAACAGTGTAGCTGTTTTCAATCGACTGCTTTTAAGATGGTTTGGATCACAAGTTCCATAATGCCACCCAATACTGAATTTATTTAATGAGAATGATCGGTTTAATATTCCCACAGGTTGGAATATGTCAAGTTAGGAACATGGCAGTATATTATTCATTTTGAGAATGTTAACTGACATCTAGACATTGAAGGATATTCAGGATTTATAACAGATTTCAAATCTGCAAACCTGGATTAGGAGTACTTTTCTATAATCACTTACTACATGTATAGAAAAATACATCATTGCAATTTATTAGGTTAAATTCATATTAAATCTATTGAAACCACAAATACAACTTGTTATTGTATCATTTTATCAATTTCAATATATTTATGTTAAATAAAATTAAGTTTTTCTCTCCGATATTCTGCATTTCTGTAAAGACGTATCATACTTTTAACTAGATTGCCTCCTGAAGCTATTGATAAAGTGGAGATGCTGAGCTAAACTTTATTAAAAAAAATGCATGCAGATGTTGCAGATGGCAAAGGAGTTACTTTATTTCTATGCAGTATTATAAAAACAACCCTGTTAATAAGCTGCAATTCTTCAAAAGCTACCCAAAACCTGTGTATAAGAAGTCTTGCATTAATTCAGTTTCTATCCTTGTTTTCATCCATCCTTCTTCATAGTCAACAAACTCCCTAGATACCCTGGGGCAAGTTCTTCAGTTAATTGAAGTACAGATGGTAAAGTTTCAACAAGCTTTGTTTGCACAGCTAAAACTTGAATAACTGCTGCACAGCTTTGTAAACATGTTTACACCTGGATAATTTTTCTGTTTCTCTACTTCTTCTTTCCCACTTCTTGCCTCTGATTTAATCTCTCCAAAAGCAAGTCTCTTTTTTACAATTAAAGAGATAAATTGATATATCATTCAAATCTTCCTCTTAAAGTTCGAATCTGGAGCTTTGGGTTTAAATGTGAATCTTCTGCAAGCTAAATAAAGTGACAATTTATATACCTCCTGACCTTTTTGTAAAATATAGTTGACTTTTCATGTGTGGCATTGTATGTCCAGCTATATATTATGATGCATTTTTCTTTAGTTTGGATTTATTTATTACTGTCTGCCTTGTACCTTTATTTTTGAATAGATGCAGTTCAAATAAATAGAAGTGTCAAAATCCAAAATGCCAGTGTTTGAATGTTTTAGTTGTAAATTTCCCTAGGACACAGCAAAGGACCATAAATGCCAACCAGTTATTTGACCATAATCCAATATATAGTCTCCTATGTCTATGGTAAAGGTATTTTCCAATCCTAGGGAATATGAATGTCCAAGAGCCTAGTAAACCATGAATTATGAAGATCGGGACTCCATGCAGAATTCAATATGTCTAATACAGTAATTCATAAAATTAGCGGTTAGCATGGTATAAACTGCAGTGGACATGTTGATTCAGAAAGGGAAAAGACATCTGTGTATACTCAAGGATTATTTGGCTCTGATCCTGCACTCTCAGGTGATAAAAAAGAAACTCCATCTCACCTTCTGGGTGTGGTCATATGTCTCTTTAGTCATCTTTTCTGCAGGCTAAACATACTGAGATCCTTTAACCTTTTCTCACAGAGATCCTTCACCAAGAGCCAAGATGGTGCAGTGGTTAGAATGCAGCATTGCAGGCAAACTCTGCTCATTGACATGAATTTGATCCTGACCAGCTCAAAAATAACTCCTTCTGAAATGGGTAAAATGATTTTTTAAAAGTGTTTGGGTAACATGCTGACAATGCAAACCACTTAAAGAGTGCTGTAAAGCACTATGAAGCAGTATATAAGTCTAAGTGCTATTATTATTGCTATCTTTGAAGTTCTCATCTGACTTTACTCTATGAATCTATGCTCTTGTTAAAACATTTCAATATAGTATTTGCTTTTTTAGCCACACTGTTGGCTCATGTGATTGGCAAGGACACCCAGATGGTGTTTACATGTACTAACGTAAAACCAGATCATCCTATCCTATGCTCATGTCTTAAATTTCCCTACCAACCTGAAGAATTTTATTTCTGTCATCATTCCAGTCCACTGTTCAGGCAAGTTTAGATCTTTTTGAACGTTCTCTTTTTTGTCTACAGTATTAGCTAAACTTATTTATTTATTAATCAAATTTATATGTTCACCTAGAAAGTTGACTCTGGGTGGCATAAAACAATAAATATAAAACAATCATTACCTACATCTATTATATAGTTGTTTTTAAAAGCATTAAAAATTATAGAAGTAGAATTAAAAAAGAAAATTATAATAGACAGGGCAATGTTGATAATAATAGAATCACCTCACGAATTCTACCCATCCCCTCAAGTTCCAAATAATTCTGGCATAACCAGTTCTTGAAGACCTTCAAAAAGCTCAGGAGTGATGAGGCTGATCTCATCTCTGGAGGATAGGGGGAAAGGATTCCATAATATGGGCACCACAGCAGAAAAGGCCGACTCTTTAGGGCTGGCCAAGACAACAGAACACATAGCATGCTAATTCTACTATATCTGATGGGATGGGCAGATGAAATTAAGAAGGGTGATCCCTCAAATAACCTGATCTAAAGCTATGTAGGACTTTAAAGGTCAACACCAGCACTTTAAATTGGACCTGGAAACAAATTGGTAACAACGCAGCTCATAAAAGTGTACATAGATATAGCTCCATTTTCCCTCTGAGATAAAACAGATGCAAATAAGATCTACTAATCCCAAACTACCACTTCACCACTTTGTCTTCATAATAGACTTGCACCCTCTTTGGCTTTCTTTTTATTTCTACCATTCCAAACAGCATTTTTTTGTTGTTGGTTTTGGTGTCTCTGGCTATTTGAAAGACAGATCATCAGATTTAGAAAAGCTTTATTTATATCTTCTGTCTGGAGAAGAGACCTAGAAAAAACTCCCACCACGATATCACTTTTGTTTCTCTCTCTTTTTATTTTTACTTAAATATTTTCAACAGAATTTGTTGAAAAATTAAGTTTTATAGGAGATGCTACGATAATTTGTTGAAAAATTAAACTTTATAGGAGATGCTATAATAAATGAAATATTTTGATATCTTGATTTAATATTATTCCCATAATATTCTTGAAGAAAATCAAAACTAACTTTGAAAATAATAATTCTGTCATTCACCTTCTCCAATGAATCCATTCAAAGGGATTTATTATGTAGTTTAAAAGAACCACAGCACTAGTTCAAATCTAACTAATGCTAATTTTGACATAACAAAGGCACTCCACTCCACCCTTTCTTACACCACAGTACTTCTCCAATTGCTTAGGGCCAAGCTTTTAAAATACTACCTTACAACTATGTCAAATATTATTGTATATATGCATGCTTCAACAGGTTCCCTATATGAAGGAAGGAATCTTTCCAAAGCACTGAAGAAAAAGTAACTATATTTTGGAATGCTAAAATATTCTTCCATGGGACAAGGAAAATAAGGGTTCCATTTCAGCAACAGGAACCAACAGTGACTAGTAGGAAATAAAAAATGAGTTTATACAAAGTTCAAAACTGTATTATTGTTTGTTTGGTTTGAGCTTAATGTACTGTGTAAATCACGATTTATGGCTTAACATAGTGTGTGAATCCAATTAACTGTCATTTATTCAATATTGTTTAAGCAAAACTTTTGGCTTGGTAAAATATGTGAAACCAATCTATATTCCTTTGCATTTTCTTTCATGTTACAAACTCTATTGCCAGGGAGTTTCAGTGAACATTATGCTGTTGAAAGAGCATTCTAATGCACTTGATTTGATCATTTCTGACAGGTTCTTCTTGCAGCTTGTGTTTCTTCGCATTTTATTTTTCTTTTGTCTTGGGTGTGACATAGGATTCCTGAATTATTCCTCTCTTAATCGGCAAGAACAAACTTTGACTTTTAACTCTAGCTTATGCTTCCTTTATTATGAGTAGAAGAAATCAAGGATCCTATTTCATGTATAATTCTAAACACAGAATAGGCAATCATTGTTTTTGCCTGCCTGCCAACAGGAAGAATCAAATGGGATTATTCGAGCAAAATGCATTGCTCACCCTTAAAAAATTATGATATTTTGATGTATGCATATACTGCCAGTGTAAAAACCTCTAATGATCATGTAAAATATAAGAAGAAGAAAAATTGAAATCTTTGCCCCATTTTTCCAAACTACTTTGCACTGCACTGTTGTTCAAAATAGGTCTGATTTTTAATAATTTGGGCAGTTTTGGTCTTTTGGATAAAATCTAATAAATTAAATGTTGATGAGAAGAATTTTAGAAGTAATAATTACTAAATGATACAACAAAAACCAATATTTTCCCAAAGAAAAGAGAATAAAAATATTTCAAAGCAACATTTTCCATCATAATCTACTTACAAGTTTCAATAAATTTGATTACTTATTTCTAAATAAGTGTGTACAGCACTATACACTTTATCAATTGCATTGATTAGTTGTCAAATTATTTACATGTGTTAAATAAATAACTATAACATTTACTCAGTCTAGTAGACAGCTTATTATCAGAAAACTTGACAAATATTGATCTTCAAGAATAAAGTCTTTAGGCTGTACAAACATCTTGCTTTAGGCATAATTTTTAATTATTCCATGTTATGTAAAGGCATTTGGACAGTATCAGTGGATTTTTCTACAACTGAAATTGCTTTCAATAAAATAAAAATATGTTTGTCTGTCCAACCAAATTCAGAAAAAAAAATTGAACATGGTCACTGGGCTCTTCTGTTTCTAATGCAGTTCATTAGAAATACACAATTCTTGCTTTTATCACAATAGACATGTATTTAAGCAACAAGCACCTTTCCACAGTTCTAGAAGCTATGCTTGTTATATCTTGCTATCTAATCACTATTACTGATGAACTGTCTTTTAAAACATCTTCAGATTAACTGATAGCAAATTACTTTCAATGCTATTATTCATCTATTGTCCTACTTTGAATTTATACATTCAAGTTTCTTTTCTGGTTTCTGTGTACCCTGTGTATCCTGATGCTAACATGTTTTCCATTAATGTTTTAGAAATAGAAAATAGTTTCTAATTTAGAAACATTTTAATTAGTGCACAAAATTTAGCATTACAATGATTATTGTAATTCTGTATGTAATCATAATTTACATAATATGAGATCAATCCAATATGCATGTATCACCAAGTTGGATTGACATTAAGCATCAAAGAGAGATAAGGCTGGGTTTACTTGTCATTTATTTTTGAATCATTATTGATATTGATCTATTAACAAGAATTCTATTAATAGCATACACATGTCAAAGAAAAGAAAAGCCAATTTTGTCTATCAGTTTTAAAGATGAAAGTAATCCACTGAATTATTACTTTTTTACAGATTTTATTTTTTTCTACCTGATACTACTTTGCATTCTTTGGACAATAAAATTTTATAATCCGCTGATTATACATGAATTTAGTCATATGTGATTTCTATGACAACATACATATCCAACCGAGTCAGGGCTCCTGGTGTATAAAACTGAATGAATACAAATAGAGTAAAGACTAAATATTGAACTGGTTCTTGCAAAATGCTTCAGAGCTGCAGCAAATTACAGTAGCAAATTTATTTAGCAAATTAATAAAGATTTCATTATTTGACTCACAGTTTCCAAACAGGTTGCAGTTGAACTGACAAAGGAACATGAATCATTTCCTGATATGTTCCCTCATGGAAGACATACAATCTTTTTAAAAATGTCCTTGGCAAAGTTCCCTAAGGTGAGTTAATCATAGTAATGGAGGAAAACATCTAATTAAAGAAGGAAACAGCTTGAAATATTTCAGCACTATCCAATGTGTACTTAACAAACTAAGATGTTTAAAACAGATCAATATTATTTAAGTATTTTAAAAATTGATAATATTTGAATGTCAGTCTATTTAAATTCCCTAAACAGGCAATACGAGGGAGGGAGAAGCCAACTTTTACAGAAAGTTTCCAATATATGTGCAGGAAGGAAGCTATTTGATGACTGAATTTAAATATTGCACTAAATTAGCATTAGGTTAACTACTATTAAATAAACTTCATTTGCCTGAATTTTCACAACATCCTAAACCAAAAGCCATGATTTGGGTTTCTTAAAATATACAAAGCTAAAGCCAAAACCAAAGCTCAATTGAAATCCATTATGACTTAAAATAATGCATGTATGCCAACCGTTCTGTATACCAGTTCTCTCTATGTTCTGTAGTTTAATTTTTAAAAGGAAAAGCATTGGATTTAATTTTAACGTTTTTCCATGTTTCTTTTGTCTTTTCTTTAAATTCTTTACAGAGAAATACTATTCTCCCCAAAATGAGATGGAATTGGTTGGGGAATGAGAAGTGATCTGGTTT
>JANHFL010003483.1:17769-34193 GCA_032468155.1 Oxyrhabdium leporinum | reverse complement strand
TCCCTCACCCTTGGAAAGAGCCGCGCACTCGAGCGGAGTTTCGTCGCGTGGACGCCGCCAAGAACGGGCGAATCCCTGCCCGGCCGCTTCCCTCCACTCACCCTCACCCCGTGGCTGCCGGAGCTGTTGGCGGCGATGGGGATGGTGATGGAGGAGGAGGAAGAGGAGGAGGAGGAGGCAACAGCCGGCTCGTCTTCCTTCCCTCCCTCCTGTCAAGTGGCGCCCGTTCCCCACCCTCTTGACGTCGCGTGGACGGGATCCGCCCATCATAACAGAGAGCCGGGCACCGACTCCCTCCTCTCACCTGGGTCCTTCTGCCCCTTTCGTAAAGAGGGCGCGGGAAGGCGAGCGGGCGGGCGCGGGAAACGGGTGAAAGCGGCGCGTCTTTGCTCGGCCCGAGATAACCCCGGCTTAACGGTCGCCTCCGTCCGCACGCGCGCGCCCCTTTGCTCTGCCTCTTTTGTCTTCCACTTCGCGCTCCTGCTTGCTTGCCCGCCCGCCCGCTTTAAAGTTGAAACGAAAGAACAAAGGAGGCTGTGCCATTCCTCTTGGAGAACGCGGTTTATTGCACTTGCGCCATCGCTGCACGTGGCGCCCTGTGCCGGAATATAAACGGCAACCGCGCTCCGACGGCCGGCTTCTTGGCGAAAATACGATTCGACAATGCCCAGGGGTAGGGGAGGTGGGAGTGGAGAACAGGACCAGTTCTTATATTTTTATTTCAGTCTGTCTTTGAAGTGCTGATGGTAGTAGTAGCATTCTAATCCCTTGCACCAAATCCCATCATCCCAGCAATCCCGTGAGGAGGGTAAATTAATCTGCCCAATTTCTCTTTCCAGATTATGTCAGAAAGTGAATTAAACAGGACCAATGAAACATCGGGAACTTCTCAGCGCTGGCTATTGTACTTCCTGAATTTGAGGTTGGATAATTCAGATTTTAAAATGCCACCATAAATTATTCTCTGGTTGATTTTCAAATGATTATATTGGGATTCCTGAATCTTTAAACTTTAACCACTTTATTCTTGCTAACACAAAAGAAACTCTATGAGTCAAGGACAAAAGTCAGGAGAAGGCATAAAAAAACCTTCTTTCTTGTTCTGAATATAAAGAAGAATGTAAGAGTTGACAGTATGACCAGTACTGTTGTTCCTGGGATGCACTGTATTTTGTTTATTTCCAATTTCCTTTTGCTCTGTTTGCCCTCAGTGCTACATGAGCTCAGCTAGGCTATAAAGTTCTATGGATTTCAAAGAATACAGAATAGAGTATGCCACAAAGCTACAAAGGACAGAACTTCCTGCAGGGAGAAACTTTACTACCCACTATAAAAGCTCATGTTGCATCTACTTCATGGCCTGTAACAGTCAGTTGGATGGTTGCTTAACAATCTGAAGGAAGTGGCAAATAGGGAAGTGTGCTCTTGCAATAGTGCTTGCATTTTCCCACTCGAAACTAAACTGTCAATGCATTTACCAACCACATGTTCCTATTTGGGCATTTTCATTTTTTTCCAGCCCAGCAGAATGGTGGAAAATAAATCATGTAAAAGGACTCAAGATTTGCCTGTGTCCCTCAATCTATACCACTCCAAAAACTGAACAGAACAGGACCAAGTTTGGTGTGTGGAAAGAAACCAAGAAAAGGTAGATCAGGACTGAAAAAATGACCAGGCCAGGAGCTGAGTAGAAAATCTCCAAATTTGCCATTACATCCTTCTGGAAAAGGAACTTAGCAGCAGCTTGCAATACTGATGCTCTGCTAATCCCCCGTCCCTCCCTCTCCTTCTACCTTCTCCCGCTCTCTCTCCCAGTCTTTCTCCTGGTCACATGACCCACAGCACCATATATTGTATGTGTTCTGCTCTGTGCTTTCCAGGTATGCATACACACAGATATAGATGCAATATGTGAGAAACCAACTCTGTGTAGTCCATGGAGACAAAGTTTGTGCACGCCCCCCCTCCCCCCAATACATGTCTTTGTTACCTAGAGGCAATACAAAAACCTCTGGCTTGCTGGTAAAAGGAGGCAAAGAAAATTTTGGCATGTGTGTTCTGCATGCCTTCTTTTATCTTGTTGAAAATACAACATGCAATATAAGATGCAATCCAAGACAACTGTAACAAATCCAAGACATTTGTAACAAGAACGTCAGGGAAAAAAATACATTGCTAATGAAGTTGAAATAAGGTATTTATACAATGTTTTTTAACTACCACAAAAATTGACAAAAACGATATTAGATATGTCAATGTCATGTCACAGTTTGGACAGACTTTCACTTCTTCATTTCTTAACACAAATTTACATTTAGAAATAACAATACATGATAAGGTGATAAATGCTGTTAAATAATTGAGTGCTTATCAGCCTCCGATGATATTAAGATTATAGAATCCAGAGAAGAATTGTCGTGCCTTTAATAAATGTAGTAGTATTGTAAACATAGTATTAGAATGGATGGTGGGGAAGAGGAATGACTTGGTGAAACTGGACAGTTTCGGGCTAAGCATATGAATTCAAACATATTGTCCAGCCTGGACTACTTCATTAAACAAATGGAAATGAAGGCAACCTGAAAGAGTCTTAAGTTGAAGACTAAGATGTTCCTCTTAAAACTACAGATGGAGGAATAATGCCTACTTTCAATTATTCTTCCAGATGCCAAGTATTAAAAAAACTTCTAGGATATCAGGACAAGGCTGTGCTACATCTGGCAGAGTTTCTGCAGCTTTCCTAGTAGACCTTTATATGTGTTAGACAGAGCTAATAACATATGATGATCAGATGGTAGCATTCGTTTTCTGCTATCCTTGGATTATCCTATTTTGTTTTGTTTTTTGCAGCTTAGATCTGCTAGACCAAGGCTGTCAAACTCCCGGCCCGCGAGCTGAATGCGTCATGCTCTGGCCATGCCCGGTTTAGCGAAGGGAAAAAAAAGTCTCGCTACGTCACGTGACACCGCCGTGATGACATGAGTTTGACACCCCTGTGCTAGACCTATGCAAGCCTCATAGGTAAGGGGTAAAAGATGGGGGGTTATAGGGAATGGTTAGTAGCCTAGTGTTCTGCATAAGTAATTATTAATGCCACTGGACCTATAGTGAAACATTGTTCAGCAAGAGGGGAAAAAGCGAGAATATTAAACAGGCTTTGCACTATACGGCAAATATCTGTATTTAAAAATACCATTTAATTAAGGCAGAGGAACACTCAAGGATGAGTTAAATGGTAAAAACAAACACAGGCTGTTAAGAATATTGATTTCTGGGACTTTCTTTCCAGAACATTATGAAATATTAAAAAATCCCATGTGCTTGCTCATTAGAGATTTTCAGAATGTGGTGATTTGCTCAACCCACGTGCACAAGATTGTGCTAGCATGCACAGGCAACTTTTTGCATGATTAAGTATATCACATATAACAGAAAGTCTAGTAAAGAATCGTGTTTCCTTTCTTTATATGTTTATCCATTATTATTTTATTTATTATGCAATGGATCAACAATAAATCTGTGAAATGAAAAAACTGAATTACTTTTTGCATTTAGCTGAAAGAACTAAAGAACTGGTTTACAATACTCACAGTTTCCTAGCCAGAAAAATTTAATCTCCTGAGATTTCTGAAATTTGGCAATTGCAAGTTAGTTTGGCAGGGTTACCTGTAAGATTGTTTAGAGAAGATACCGTTTTATTCCTAATTTTCCTGCTAATAACAGCTGTATTGTGCAGTCCTTATTCTTATAGCTGTGAAAAAGATTCTTTTCCTCTCCCCCTGAATCCAAATGAGCTTAAATGGAAAGGTATAATTATTAATAGTGTGCAGAATTCTCTTGTCACTGGCAGCTGGGCAGGCACTGGACTGAATCCAGGCTTGTAAATCTGGGGTGGTTGTTTAAAAGTAAACTCAGAGAGTTAATGTTGAGTTGCCAAATGTTCATCTCTGCATTGTTTTGGTTCATTACAATTTGTGGTATTGCCTGAATAATTTGAAGTATACACACATATGACATTTTGGCAGAGGCTATATCTACAAGCTGCCTAGACCAGAGGTCACCAACCGGTGGTCTGCAGACCACTGGTGGTCCACGAGAAAATTTTGGTGGCCCGCAGCATACCCGGGTGGAGGAGCTGCTCCAGGATGACCAATGGGCCAGTCCTGTGACTAGAGCTCTGGAATATCGCCCCGAGTCTTCGGAATGGGGCGGTATATAAATACTAAAATAAAATAAAATAAAATAAATAATATGGGACCGGCCAGGCAGCTCGTGGTGGGTCTGAAAATCTCCGCCATAAAGGTAGGTAGGTGCAACTTGCAACTTTGCAGGAGTGCAACATGCAAGGAGTAGCACAGCCTTCGCCAGCTGGAACAAGATAATGGTGCTGTTGCGGCAAGGGGGGACAGGCAGCGCAGGCAGGCCAAAGCAACGGGTGTCAGCAACCCGCAGCTTTTTCGTCCCCTTGCTGTGGCTTCCTGTCAGCTGAACCCACCAGTGCTGGACCCACCACTCGCCCTCCCCTCCCACTCACTCCTTGTCTGGCCTGAGAAGGGAAGGGCGGGGGATGGAGACTCGCTCCATATTCCAGACTGGGAGCAAAGCTTCATCTCTTGCTGGGTTTAGCACACATTTCTTCTGGCTCTTGTTGGTGCTCTGCACACCTCGATTGCACGGGAAGACTCACAACTTCCTCTCTGCCCTGAGACACTGGCCCAGTCAGGCCGTTTCTCTCCACCACTGCTGTTGGCGCCTCCATGGCCTGCTCACTGCTCTCGCATTTAAATTTAGTGCACTTCACAATGAGGGAGACCAAAGAAGCACCCACAAGACCCAGAGAGTACCGGAGAATCAGAATGAGAGAGTGAGAGATCAGAGACAGAGACAGGCAGAGACAGACAAAGAGAGAGGAGAGAGAGAGATACAAAGAGAGAGAGATGAGAGAGAGAGGGAGGGAGAGAGACGAGAGAGAGAGAAAAAGAGATGAGAGATACAAAGAGATACAGAGAGAGAGATGAGAGAAAGAGATTGAGAGAGATGAGAGAGACAGAGGGTAGAGAGATGTGAGAGAGAAAGATACAGAGAGCAAGAAAGATACAGAGAGTTGAGAGATGAGAGGGAAAGAGTTACTGAGAGAGAGACAGAGAGAGATGAGATGAGATGAGATAGAGAGCGAAAGAGATGAGAGAAAAAGAGAGTGAAAGAATGAGAGAGAGCAAGAAAGAGAAATACAGAGGGAGACAGACAGAAAGAGAGAGAGAGAGATGAGAGAGAAAAAGATGAGAAAGATTCAGAGAGAGAGATGAGAGAGAGAACAAGAAAGAGATAGAGAGAGGAGAGATCCTGGTGTTTTGTTTTCTGTGGGAAACAGGTCCAAATGACTGTTTAAAGTTGCAGAAACAGGCAGCCAACCTAAGTGCCTGAAGGACCTCATCCTGTCACTGGGAGTCCAGGCGCTTCAGCGAGCAGCACATTGGATTCATATTAGTAGTCTGCGGGATTTAAAATTATGAATTTGGTGATCCCTGAGGTCCAAAAGGTTGAAGACCCCTGGCCTAGATAACTCCAGGAGCTGTTTTATGGGGGTCTAGTTGACTTACCTCTTTTCAGTTGCCTCATGCTACAAGTACATCAAATGCATTCCAGGGCTTATCTGCCTTTGCTAATATAATGCTGAAACATTCTGTGATGTGCATAATGGTTTCTGTGTTTAGAAGGAATATTGCACAGATATTTTGGTAGAGATTCACAGAAATGGTGAGAAACTCTGTCTGGCTCTTTTGGGTCTTTTGTCTCTTTGCTCCAGGTTCAGGTTTCTCCAATACAGAAAAAGATGGTGTATGTAGCTCAGTTCTCCATGCCTAGTGCCATAAATGTGTTTCTATTAGGGATTCATTTAATGTACTGGTTCCTTGTGATTCATGGTGGAGAGGAAACAGTCAGGTCTTACCTATTTCTCCAGCATAGCTAAAGTGTGGTTTCAGTTTTTCTGTTTATTTTCCAGCTTTTGCTTACTACTAAACAAATGTTAAACAAAATTTGAGTGATTTCTGCTTAAGAAATGTACCCGAGTTAGAAAGGGCCCATTTTAATAGTGCAGCTAGTTTGTCGCCATCTTGGCCCTTCCCCAAGCATTTAGTTTAAATTTAGCTCACATTTCTTCTGCCATGTTGACAATGATCGTGAATCATTTTCATATTCTAAAAAATATTACATTCCATTTGGCATTCTTCACACAGCACTCTCAACATTCTATGGAATTTACGGAACCATATTTGTAACCAATAAATTGATTAATCCCTTAAACAAAAAATACTGCATTCTTAAGAGTCGGTCTGCAAAAACCACCTTGTGATTTATGACTTTCTGGCTTGTACTGTTGGATTTAGCTCCAACAGCACACAGACCAGCTTGCATTAGAGCAGATATAACAGACAAATGTTCTGCATTTTTGCAGTGTTCTTGTGAATACCAAAGGAGCCATTGTTGAAGAGAAATACTCCTTCCCCAAAACTCATTTCTTTATGTGTTGTAACAGAATAGAATTATCTGCTATGGTAGAGTCAGAAGCTCTGACATGAACGCTCCTATTAATTCCTCTGTGATCTCTTGCTTACTGAACCTTCACAAACAACATTTCTTATCCTTCAGTTCCTCCATTGTTTTCCCATCATTCCATTCTTTGTCTGTTAGTCACAGCACAATAGAAGCAGCTACTACATGACTCAAGGAGCAATGTTTCATTCAATGTTCCACCTCTCCATGCTTAGCAAGTTCCAAAGAAGAGTATAAAACATGAGAGCTAGAGAAAAGTGGCCATAAATAACAAATGGAAATCAAAAAGCAAATAGCCACCTTCAGAAGAAAAAATGGATTTGGTTTCTTTGTCACGTGGAATAAGATAAAAACAACAATAATATTACTTGGAAAAAACCCCAAAGGGACTTTGATTTAGGGGTGGAAGGGTGGATATGTATTGACATTGGTTTATCATGCAATCCTGCTAAATGAAAATGTAGTTGTCTTTGATTCTTGCTTTACCCTTTGGTTCCACCTTCTGCCATCAAATAAATTTCCCTCCATTGTAGTAAAATTATTATTCTTAATCTCTATCTCCTGAACAAATATGATGACCCGCTCCATTCATTTCCCAAATAGATTATTGTACTTTTCTTGATTTTAGTTATTTCCCTATGGTCTCTTTATATAGTATTCTGCTGCAAAAATCATTAATGTTTCCAATGGCTCTGGTCATGTGATGGTCATTCTTAAATCTTCCTACTGCTTCCTTATCCATTCCCAGAACCAATGAAAGACCTTTGTCCCGTCCTTCATTGCCATCTGTGGCGTAGTTCTCCTTTATCTTTTTGCCCGTAAATCCAGATGCATTCCTGACTAATAGTATGTGGGACCATGCTTTTTTCCTCCTTTTCTGACTGTCATTGCTCTCTCTCTTTCTCGTCCTCATTCTTTTCTTCCTCATCATGCAGAGGCTTCCCAGGAACAAATTATTTGCCTTTGACAGCAATTATAACTAAGATGGCTTTAGAAAGAAGGCTAAGGATTTGATTAATCAATGTCCATCTTTTAAGCCACACACCCAAGCAGACATGCACAGACATGTAAATTCAGGAGATAATTGTAAGCCACTCTGCAAGCAAAATTAGACAGACTCAGCATCTGCACTTCAGAAAAAAAATGTATTGAAGCTTTCATTAGCTCCTGCTGCTACTGCTCTGTGCACAAATGTCTGTTTAGCAGCTTTTTTTGAGCAAACGGCGAGAAGAAGAAGTATTTGTATTCTCTTGAAATATATACTGTATTTAACATAATCTGAGCCGTGAATGAATATTTTAAAAGCAATATTTTAGACTGGATATTTCACCAAAATGTTTTCATAGATACAATATTATGAACAGAAGATAACTAGCCTTTCTCTTATATTCATTACTAGATATCTTTTCATTATTTGTATGGATCTCTATGGTCTGAATGCATTTTCCACTACTTTTTACAACAGGATTATAATAGAATATAATTTTAAGCTAGAATTCTAAGTAGTTCTGAACAAATTATAATTTAAATGATAGCCCTAAGATATATAATTATGATTAATTTCTTAACATCATTAATCATAAAAGATTAATAAATTTTAGTTCCTCCTTTTTCCAGATATGTTGAACCTCCAACTTTCAGAATTCCTAATGACGGTATTAGTTGGGATGTTCCAAAAACTGTAGTCATACCTCATCTGGAGAGCAAAGGTTTGGAGAGAAGAACCTAATTCAATATATCTCAAGGAGAAAAGCAAAGGGGAAGAGGGAAAATCATGATAAAATATAATTAAAATGTTTACAAACACACTGAATAAAAGGAGGATTTTGCTGTCGCCCACCAAAAGCCCGTGAACAGAAGGGTTATATCCCTTCACTTTATCTCTCATATACAGACAAAACTCTGCATAGATATATCTATTGAACTCATACAACATGCTTAACCTGGTAACTGGATTAACAACTTTTGGGGACTTGGAACCACTGCTCAAATTATTAAGCAATAAAATATCTACTCAAGCTTAATAATGATCAAGTTTAGCATTTTGTACAAATGCTTGTGCTTATCTGGTCACACACAGTCTCTCCATTATGCCAACTGACTCACTGGAATTGCTTTCCAGAAGATAAAGGCTAGTATTTCAATGTACTCCTTTCATTTTAAAAACATCAACTTCCCTGTGAGCTGCATTTCCTGAGTTTTCATTTTGCGAGGCATACAGAAAATTATTTCCGCTGATGTGAATAGGATTGAGTTCTTATTCAATATCTCTGACATTGTTTATGAAATTCTAAAAAGTGAGGACTGGAAATGAAGTTGGAAAAACTTATACCTAAATGCCCTGAAAAAACCACCCAGAAACTTTGGGTTTTGTCAGTATATACAATGCCCAGTATATTCACTTCCTCTCTTTCTTCTTCTAGAAAGATGATCTCATTATTATTTGCCAGAAGTATTTCCCTGGTTTTATAGTGTCATGGTAACTCTTCTTGGCTGGTGCGCTTTCCTTCAGTGCTGCTTAGAAGAAGCACTACAGAAGTGTTGCAGAAACGTCTCCCACCACTGTCAAGTAAAAGTAAGCATTCATAATTCAAAAGAAAACATAAATGTATACCTGTAGGCTGCTACCCCAAAATCTGGCATTATACAGAACTGGATGTGTGCGCTATCTATCAGGAGGAGCTGTCCAATGTTTAGAGCAATGCTTTCATCCAATTGTACACTGTTGTCCAGAATATGTTTTTCTTCTCTTCATATATATTGTATGTTAAGGTTTTTTTAAATAATCTAACCATAACAATCAACAACGTAAATGTCACAGCTTTGTATTAGTGTAAATATACCACTATCATACAAAAGGGAACAGTAGGAAAGGAAGGAAACATTGTTGTGCTAGTGTGCAATTAAAAAAATATGAGCAAGAATAATCATAAAGGATAATGATTTAAAGTGTATATGCTTGCAATTTTAAATGCAAAAATGTTAATCTTGCATCCTTTGGTGAATAATGTTTGCAGAAGTGCAATTATCCACAAAGTCACACACTACATAGCTTGATACTCAATTTATAGACAGATAGTCCTCAACTTGTGCTTATAATGGAGTCCAGAATTTTATCATAAGTCATGATGGTCATATGTTGAAACACCCACATGACCAATCCTCTTTTATGATCATTTTTGCAGCAGTTGTTACATGAATGTCATGGTAGTTAACAAAATGCCATAGTCTTAAGGCAAATGGTTCAGTTGCTAAGTGAATATTGCAGTCATTAAGCGAGTCAGTACATTCCTATGGGCATCTTTTGCTGGAAACCAGCTGAAAAAGCAAAAAATATTGTAAATCACATGATGTGACTGTGGAACACTGCAATCAGCCATAACGATGAGCCACTTGTCAAGCACCTAAAATGCATTCATGTAAGTACCTTTGGGGAAATCCATCGTAACTTCAAACAGTCATTAAGTGAGGAATAACAGAATAGAGTTAGAAGGGACTTTGGAAGTCTTCTAGTCCAACCTTCTGCTCAGGCAGGAAACCCTATACCATTTCAGACAAATGGTTGTCCAATATCTTCTGAAAAACCCAGTGTTGGAGCACCTACAACTTCTGGAGGTAAGTCATTCCACTGATTAATGGTTCTCATTGTAAGGAAATTTCTCCTTAGTTCTATGTTGCTTCTCTCCTTGATTAGTTTCCATCCATTGTTTCATGTCGTGGAAAATAGGTTGACTCTCTCTTCCTTGTGGTAGCCCCTTAGATATTGGAACACTGCTATCATGTCACTAGCTATACAATCGATTCTAGATGACTTACAAATCACAGTATAAAACAGTCACAATTTTATTTAATCCTAGACAACCAGCTTTCCTCATTGGCTGCTGCCTGTAAAGTCATGTCCCTTGCACTGAAACACTTTGGAAAAGCAATATTCTATTCTTTTTTTGAATAACAAGAGAGGAAGGACCAATCTGATTTTGGGAAACTGATTATTTTAGAATCAGGAGGCTCTTAACTAAGAAGGTTTTTTTATGGTAGTCTTTTCACTTCGAAATTCTTTTAAAAGGCAGCCCATGTAATCTAAACAAGAGACAATACAGTGGTGAGTTATGATTGAGCGAGTGCCTTCTGATCCAGGAAAGGCTGCCTCCAGTGTCCCAGACAATGCTGGGCAAAGACTCTGCTGGTCATGATTTCCACCTGCTGATGTAGAGCTGGGTGAATCAGGAGAACTGGCCTATTGTGTGATTGCTCATTCAGGCATAATACCACATAGAACTAAGGGTGGAATTATCCAGGAATCGGAACCAAAGAGCAGTTCTATTTGATGGCTGAGCCTTAACCTGTACCAGCCTTTCCAGTCCCTCAAAGACATTAGCTGCTAGATCAAGCCTATCCAGATTTTCAGAAATGCTGAACACTTACAGGAAGGACATGTGTTTAAATACCAGAAATGTAATCAGTTCTTTTACTCATTATTGTACAATGAGAACATTCCGAATTGGTTTTTCGAAAGAAATAAAGATCAACTGGCAAACGGCAGAGGACAGGAATATTAACACATATAAATGATTTAACCTGAACGATCTTTAAAAGAAGGGAATATCAAGGGAAAACATACAGTACTGTACATATCATAATCATTGCCTGGAACGCTGTGAAATGGTAACCAACAATCTGGAGAAAACATCATCACATTTACAAGTGCTATATTAAATTATGGCCACATAACAGAGGATTGATATATTCTGTTTGGTTCTTTCTCTTTTCCAGCCCAAAATATCCCTGAGACAACTTCCAATATCATTAAAGAGAAAGATTGGATTGTCTATATGTTAATACTTTTGAACTTCAGGGCAATGGAATAATGGAGAAGCACCATTATTTCAGCATGACCAGTGTACTGTAACTGAAACAAAGCTAAAACACTGACAGTGGTAGCTATCAACTTGACAATTAAAGTAATAAGGAAATAGTAGCAATTTCCATTTTAGATTTAACCGAATTGCAGCTTTTTTGTAAAATTGTCTTTCATTCAAAACTAAACTTAGTTCAACAATCCCAGGTTGACCTTCTGATTTGAAACTCCATGTTTCAAAATGGGGCAATGAAATTTAATGCTATATCTGCCTGTAAGTAATTACTAAAGTAGTTCAAACTTTGTCAGTTCTTAGAACCAACCTCTGGTCTTTCTGTAATTGTTTAAAATTTTGTAGAAGATAGGAACTGTCAGTATTATAAAACATTCTTATACGGGATAGGATAATACTGCCTAGAGGAAAAAAATGGGTGAAATAGTTAAAGCAAACAACTTTTTTTCCTTGTACAGATGCAAAAATTGTGAAGCATTAATATATGTTAAAAAACATAGCCTTAGCATAAATGGAACTTTTTCTGTTCCCTGACATTTTTAAGAATAGAACAACTACTATGTTGTTTTTCACATAACTATCTGACTAATTCACATGCTGGAAAAAGTGTGCTCTCATGCTGACATACTAGCTAAAATCTAACATTCTAAAAGTCAGTATATGTTTCATTTACTTTTGGCTCACTGTGATTTGTGAACCTAACCATGAAAATCAGAAAGAATGGGCACCCTTTCTAATTTTTTTTTAATTATTAAATTTGTTTGCCATCTTGCTTTGAAGTGACTCTGGGTAGCTTATAGTTTTTTTATAATTTCTTTGCTAATTTTTGGTGCCTTTGAATTTTCCAGAGTAGAATTTTTTTTAAAGAGACATAGAGTAATTATTTTTATACATCCATACATGTAAGCAAGAGCTAATGTATATTCCAGGTAAGTATACATGGAATAACTTGAGAAGTATTTATGAGAACACCTTTAATTAGTCAAACTATTTTTTTTTTGTCTAATGGAATCATAAATTGCTCTGTCCCAGTTACTACTTAAAACAAAGATGAGACGAGACGAGACTAGACTCGTTGACCTGAAAGGGAGCTTGGAGGTCTTCTAGTCTAACCTCCTGCAGGAGATCTTATTTCATCCTGGACAAATGGTTGTCCAATCTTTTCTTGAAAACCTCCAGCAATGGAGCACCCACTCTGGATGTTTCATTGAATAATTGTTCTCACTGTCAGGAATTTCTCCTTAATTCCAAGTTGGATCTCTCTTTAACAAGCTTCCCCATTTGCTTCCTGTCCTACTCTCAGATGCTTTGGAGAATAACTTAACCCTCTCCTTTCTGTCACAGCCCCTCAAATACTGAAAGACAACTATCAGGTCACCCCTAAACCTTGTCTTCATTAGACTAGACATGCTTAATTCTTTTAACTGTTCATCATACAGTTTAGCTTCCAGACTCCTTATCATCTCTGTTGCTCTTCCCTGCACCCTTTCTAGGGTCTCAGCACCTTTTTAATCTTGATGACTAGAAGTGGATACAGTATTCCAAGCGTGGCAAAGCAGTACTATCATTTCATGATGTTCTCCTTAGTGAAGTCCAAATATACAATGTCCACAGCATTTACTTGACCCATTGATTTAGTGACCTTATCAAAGATGGCAATAGGATTTGTCTGGCATGTTCTGTTCTTAACAAATACATGCTGGCTTCTAGTAATTGCCTTGCCTAGGTGTTCACAAATCTACTGCTTGATTATCTTTTCCAGGATTTTCCTGGCTATTGATATCAAACTAGTTGGTCTATAGTTGGTCTATAGCTCCATGGAGTTCTGAAAGATTCTGCTTAGTGGTTCCAAGCTCTCATAATTTGAACTCGTCTAGTGTGGCTAGGTATTCTTTTATTAATTTCTTGCATATTTTGACATCCATTCCTGCTCCATTTCCCTTGGTGCTGCTTTTGGTAGGTTGGACTATTTTTTCTTTTACAAATACAAAGAAAGAATTAGGCAATTCTGCTTAATTAATTTCTAGAGCTGATAATATATCTACATCTACATACTATGTTTCCCCAAAAATAAGACCGGGTCTTATATTTTTGGACCGCCCAAAAAGGCACTAGGTCTTAATTTCGGGAAGGTCTTATATTTTCCCCAATTTTTTTCCAGTACCGGGAAGGGTGGGATCTGCTCCTCCCGCTTAGGGTGTTATGGCCTCACTAAACAGCTGATCTGCGCTGCTTTCAGAGCCTGAAGGTCCTCCACAAAACAGCTGATCTGAGCCTGTATCTCTTCTCTAAACAGCATTTTCCTGCTGAACCTTCAGCATTGTAATCCTGGGATACACTGAAGACTTGAGGGGGAGCCTTTTTGGCAATTCGCAGGAAAATGGGTAGGGGGATTTTCCTGCCTATCTTCCTTTTCGTAAGCTCAGCACAGACTGAAAAAAGGAGGACAGGCAGGAAAATCCCCCTATCCATTTTCCTGCCAAACCTTCAGCATTGCAATCCTGGGATACGCTGAAGGCTTGTGGGGAGCCTTATAGTAGAAGCAAAGTGCAGCCTGTCCCTTTCAAGCAATCAAATGTCTGTGTGTGTGTGAGAGAGACAGAGACAGAGACAGATACAGAGTGAGAGAAAGAGAAAGAGAAATGACAGGGGAATAAGAAGAATTGCAGGCAACGTTGTTTGAAAGAGTTTCCTCTCCGCCGTTTCTCTTTCTATCCCTCTCTCTCTCTCTCTCTCACACACACACACACACACACACACACACACACAGACATTTGTTGAGAAACAGTGGAGGGCAGGCAACCGGTAAGAGTCCTCCCCCGCCTCCAGCTTGGCACCTGCTCAGGTTGGCACCCCGAGGCCCGGCACCTGCATGGGTGACCCCCACCTGGCCAATGCGACAAAAGGGCTGCTTTGTAGTGCCTCCTATCCCACGTGAAGCAACGGCCGGTGAAGGCTCTATCTGAGCGGCCATGAAGCAGGATTGGCATGGATAGTTCTTGCCTGCAGCGTTGGCCAGGATCGGGTCAGAGCTGCCATCAGCCAAGATCAGCAGGCCACACTCGATGAGCTGCACGGCGCACGTGCAGCCACCAACCGGGAGAAGAGTGCGCCGGAGCCCAAACTCTGAGCCTCGCCAGCCTCGGAAACCAGGGGTCTTGCAGGCATACTAGCCACATAAAGGCTGCTCAAATCCCTGGGTTATTTGCAACTCAACTGAGCCGCACAGCTGTCCGCCCCAAACCAAGCGGCAGGGAGTAGAGGAATGAGCCAGGCTTTCTAATCCAAAATCTGCATGCCTATATTTTGTTCTTCTGAAACAAATTATAAATTGAAATGAGAAGAAGTAGAATAATTTACACAGAAGCAAATAAAAGTCATTCAAAATTGCATTCTTTGATGTCAGTTTAATTTTTGTTAGGCTTTCCACTTGCAAGTGAATTTTTTTTGTCATGGAGACAAGAATCCAGCAGATGGCAGCAGTGACTACTGTAGAGAAAAAATGATTGGCAAATACAATATTTTAAAAAATATTGATCCTTTTGTGTTGTCTGGAATGGAGTTTTGAATAGAGCAAAATTTATACCCATAAAAATAAATGATTATGTTGATTACCACGTCTCCTGAGGAACAGAAAACTGAATTATAATTTGTACATCTCATTTCTCATTTTACCATTTTGATTCTATTCCGTTACTTCCACTAATCCACAGGAGACATTTTTAAATTGCAACCTTCTACATACTTACCTAAGAGAAAGCCTCACTGCACATAGACTTACCATTAGACACATGTGCATAGTGTTTCTGATACTCTCTTCATAAAAATAAAACACCTTTATCTTTTATAGAGCTATGTAATGTTGCAATAAAAGCCAAACAAACTTCCTGTGGCTTCCACCTTGTACCACGGAACATCTTCCTTTTGGGGGGAGGCGGATAATTCTACTAAACATCTTTTAATTTGTCATATTAGATAGAATGATACAGCATAGGATAAAAATCAAGACATTGGAATAAAAAGAAATTACTAAAAAAAATGAATTTGCTGAAAAATAGCAATTTAAATGGTTATAAGTTATATTAAGATTGAAAACATTTTAAGACAGATAAAAGCAATTTGCATGTAAAGCAACATGCAAAAACATATTCATCAAAACTAATCTTTGATAACATTTATTTTTGATAAACTAAAAAAAAATATGGTACATGTTTTTACATAAATATATTTCTTGCAACTACAACTCCCAGATTTCCTTGCCTGCATAACCACTGAAGAACAAAATGCAAGAACAATCAAAACAAAAATGAAGACAAAAACTGGTGAAACAATCTGAAACTTAAGATCATAATCCTCCTAAATCAATCTACTCATGGGACTTGCTTTCATTTAAGCAGATATAGGAATGGAGAATAAAGAATATATATAATAAATGAAATTACTTGGCAGAAGGTGAAAATTTTTGAGAATTAGATTCATGGCAAGGCTAGGCCATTAAACTATAATTGATTATCCATATAATGGGTTTGGCTTCAAACCTTTTTCTTATTATTATTTTGAGAAACAGCACTTTCCTCTAACCATCATTATTGATCTATGGATTTTAACACCAGAGGGGGCTGTTGTAATTGTCCAGTCTAACCTTTTACACATAATGCAAAGAGCTAAACACACCTGCCCTGCCTTTATTTATAGCTCAAGTGAGATTCAATTAAAATAGAAATACAAAAAGTCACGCTGGTGAAGGAGCTTCTTAAATATTGTCTTTGTGCCACATACTAGATGCTTAATATACCATCTGTGAACCCCTTTCTTTGTTTTTAAGCTTAATTTTTCTCTGCTGCTTCTAATCATCTCAGGAGAAAGAAAAAAGGTAAAGACATCAACCCACACAGGGTCTTTGGAAGGTCAAAAAAGTCATGTTGGCTACATTCATGCAAGAAAAATCCCCCCCCCCCCCTATATGTATTGCACACAGGAGGCTTGGATTCATTGTTG
>JANHFL010003483.1:0-11921 GCA_032468155.1 Oxyrhabdium leporinum | reverse complement strand
TATTATTAGGTATGTTTAAATAATAGGAAGACTGGAACCTGAATGGCGTATTGTGACTTTGAACAACGAAATAATGAAGGATTATATCTTAATATAAACATGTGTATTAATACTAGGATTAGCAATGGTGACCTGATTAGAAGTTACAATAGAGGTAGAAATAAGAAATAGGGGGAATATTAGCAGATATAATTTTTATATAATAGAATACAAGTAATAATTTCATGGGAAAGATCAGAGGTTGAAAGATGATATTACCATGTATGCTTATAATATTGACATTAAAATGGAATATTGAAATATTGAATAACTACTTAAAAACATCTATATTAATACTAGGATAATATAAGCTTGATTAATATAACAACTATTATGATTATCATTGTTGATGTTTGTATCAAAATGAATTATACCCAGGGGCCACACTGTTCATGTATTGATATTGATGCATACTTAAAAATAAAAATCTAATAAAACTTGGGAGGAAAAAAAGAAACCAGGAGATCACTAGTTCTAGTCCCACCTTGGGCACAAAGTCAGCTAGATAATCTTGGGCCAGTCATTCTCCTTCAGCTCTAGGAAGGAAGCAATGGCAAACCATTTCCAAAAAACCTTGCCAAGAAACTAGTCAGTGCTGTTGCCAGGAGTCAAATCTGACTCACAGGGACATATCTATAAGCTGTATACATAAGAGCAGATGAATTGTGATCTGCTGATGCCGATTATTTCCAGTTCTCCTTTGTCAATGACAGATCACTTACAGGATGGAGTGGAGCCACTAACCACTGCTAGGAGGACAGACTGCATCAGACAACTTACAGACCCAGTGGGCTACCCCATGACAATTGGGGAGTTTGCCTCTTGGAATATAGAGGTGACAAGACTGCTTTAAAAAACTGTTCCAGTGCAGCCTTTCCTTGCCCACCAGCCAATTGTATTAAGACATTCCAAGAGATTAAATGGGCAAAGAGATGTCTAGAGTGATTTTGGTAGAAAACGAGGAACAATTGTATCAGGAGAGGTTGAGCCCTTAAGCACTCTAGTACAGGATATCCTGGGGCTTGTGTCTCTCCTGCATTTTATTTAACATGAAGTCTCAGGGATAAGTCTGGGACAAGGTATCAATAAGTAGATGATACCCAGTTATATATCTCCATCCTGGGCAAGTAAGAGAATAATGGAAATCAGTGCCCCAAGAATGTCATGTCTGGATGGGTAGCAGCAAGTGCACTCAGCCCAAGCAAGATAGAGTGGCTATTAATTCAAAACCCACCAACTCCAGGATTTAATCAACATTTAGTCTGGATGGGGTTGTGCTTCCCCTGAAACAGGAAATTTGCAATTCTGGAGTCCCAGCTCTTCGACTGAGGAACATGTCCAGGAAAGCCTTGTTCAGCTTCAGCGGGTGCTTCAGTTGAGGCCTTTTCTGGAATATAGGCCTGATGATAGTCACTCATGACCTTATCATCTCTTGATAGGTTATTGTAATTTGCTTTACATTAATTTGCTCTTTACAGCTACCTGGAGGCTTCAGGTGGCACGAAGCACGGTTGTTGGTATTCCTGTTGGCCATATACATGACTCCCTTGAGACCACTGCTTTGGGAACTGAATGGACTTTCCGTTTGTTTCTGAGTGCAATTAAAGATATTGCTTGTTATGTACAAAACCCTAGAACACTTGGAACGTCTGTATTTTTGAGATTATCTATTCCAGGTAGAATCTGCCAGGTGATAGAAACAAAGAATGCCTATTGAGGTATGTCAAGAGGAGATTCAGAAGCAGGGATTTATGTGGAGTGAGAGGAACTCCATTCCTATGAAACAGCTTTTTCCTGGAGGCAAAAACAGATTTTTCCCTTTTGGTATTCTAAAGACTTCTAAAAACCTGATGGTTCCTGTAGTCCATGGGGATCACATTGTTTAAAAACTACAACGCACAAAGGAATGCTGATGGATGTGCTAGTGGCATTACTTATAAGTATTGTGTACAAGGAGTATCATGTTTTGGAATATCAATATTATTAAGTGTATGCTTTTATGTAGACCTCATAGTGTCAACTGCAATTAAGTTGGTACAATGTGTTGTAAATAAATGCATTTCTAAGTCTAGTTTATTAGTCATCTAACTTTGTGCCTGATGTCAGCTAAACTGTATTTTTTTCTTCTCTTTGTGATCAGACCAGAATTTGTAGGAATTTGTAGTGAGCTATATGTTACCCAGAATGGCCCTAGAAGCTCTTAAAAGATTTCAAAACATTTGCCAACAATCCAATTGATATATATCAAATCTCCCCATATATTGATAGATAGCTTTGCTAACATGAGACGAAGGTTGCAGAATAAAGCCAAGCACATATACTGTGTCTATTTCCTTGCAAGCAAATATAGACTGTATTTTTTTTCTTCTCTTTGTGATCAGACCAGAATTTGTAGGAATTTGTAGTGAGCTATATGTTACAAATAACTTTCTTAACAAGCTGGGTCCCACCTTTGAAGCATCTAACCTTCAATTGAAATCATGTTCAAATCAATTGCAAGAAAAACTAGCAAATTAGTCAACTCAATTGTAGGTAAAAACAGTGAATTAGCCAAATACCTGGTAGTATTGGCTTGAGAGCAATAGAAGTCAATATTTACAGGCAGGTTTATATGATTTTATTGTATGCCTTTAGAAATGAAACATCTGAGAAGATGACATGATACTAATACACAGCAATTTCAGTTCTTCAGACATATGAAAGCAGGATTCTACATCCTGAGCCCTAATGTTTAATGAGACAGAAGGTGAAAATTGCTAAATAGAACATAGAACATCGGAGTTGGAAGGGACCTTGGTAATGTATGTGATATAATTCTATTAACACTGCTTTACTGTAAACATCCTGCATGGCATATGAAATATATATTTCAGAGATATTTATAAAACAGTCTGTTTTCCCTTTTGATATTTGCCTGGCACCTTCTCTCCTTTTAGAAATGCTGAGAGTTGTACTCCATAATCTTTCTTCATTGGCTTGGTACATATAAGTTTCCCTAAATTGCTTTGCTATGAAAAGGTTATTTTTCCACAGAGTGGAATGTTAAGAAATTATATCAGCCAAATGCTGAACAGGGAACAGAACTCAATGGTGATGGATATTCTACTGCTGAGTCCTTAGTCAATAAACAAAGATGTATTAATTATAAGTTACTGAACAGACCAAATGTCATCTAATCCAGCATCCCCAAAATGGCTGCTAAAAAGTTCTTTTGAAGCTCATAAAGGATGAAGACAGTGTTGATTCTTTCCAAAACCTCCTCACTTTCCCTGCTCCTGGTTCTTCCATCCATATGTCATAACAGAGGGGTATTTATTAGTTTGTCTAATTCTAGACATTTAAATCAATGCAGAACACTGTATGTTTGATAGAAAGTCCTCCAAATTAATTACATGTGTTATGATGTATTTTCATAGAATTCATGTTATAATCTATGTAAAGCCTCTGTTTCATCAGGTAATGCAGAATTCTAGTGTTATAAGGAAGTGGGAAGGTGTTCCACCTATACATTTTTTAATGAATTATAAAGTTTGCATGTCTCAGTCATGTCCTCCTGCCTCCTTACAGCATAGTCTATTCTGAAATATGTCTCATTGCATTCATGGTCAGGCATACTATACTTCCATATAACTTGCTTTAGGATTGTACAATCAGTGGTCCCCAACCGTTATGGCTTGGTGGCCCAGTGGGGGCAAGAGGGAGAGGGGAACCAACCCATGCAAGTGTGTGAGCACCAGCCCGCTACTTATACAAGTCGAGCTGTGCGCATACGCACCAGCCAGCTGCTAGTGCACGTTGATCTGTGCATGTATGTGCCAGTCTGCTGCTTGTGCAAATCAAGTTGCATGCACCTGTTTGCCACTTGCACAGCCTGGTTCTGAACAGGCCATGGACTGCGGCCCTGGGTTTGGGGATCCCTGGACTAAGTAATGTTTTAATTCCATTTAATGACAACAGTACTATGCTTATTTATTTGGAAATATATCCTCCTGAGTTAAAGTGCATAAAAAGCACAGTAAATATTTAGGTATCATTAGGGACTGTGAACATTCATAAAATGCATCCACACAACATTATAAATTAACTATATATAGTTCCTTTCCAGCACATGCATAACATAATCAAATCAACATTTGTTATAAATATGTGGAGCTACCCTGTCTGAGTTGGGTATGACCGTCAGATTGCAAGAAAGCATTTTTATATATTTTTGCTCTTTGCTTATTGGACATTGGATTTTTGAGCCCAGACAGGCATAAGTTACAGGCTAGAATAGACAAAATGATAAGCCTCAAAGGTTGGTTAAAAAAACTTACATACAGTTAAGGAGGGGTGAAGTGATGTTGGTAAAATGAAAATGTTCATGCCAATTAATTGCACTTAGCAGATGGTAAGCTGAGCCTGAAAGCCATCGTAACTATGTCATAAATTTATTTAGTGCTGTTAAAATAAAATTCATATTCACAAAAATCATGCTTGGATTTAGTTATAATATCAATTACTTTGTACTCAGTGTTCTCTGACTTCTTTGTGCCACACAAAGACTTTCTGCATTTCCATTTGAGTAGGCTATGGATCCTTTCCAAGATATTTATACATTCATTATTTAAAAATAAGATCATTCTTTTTATACTCTTATAAAAATAACCAGCTTTGTTGCTTTTAAATAGCTTATTATATTTTCTAAGCAACTAAAAAAAAAAGAGAACACCAAGTAAATAGCTTGTAATGTTTTACATTTCTTTGACATTCTATAGCAGCAACATGCAATTAAATGAAAAATTTTAAATATCTGAATGGATGTTACTATCACATTATTCATAGTTGGATGCTTCTGTGTGTGAGAAGAGAAAATTGTTGGATTAGTATTTGAGCATGTAGTATAGTCATCAGTCACAAATAATACAGTATGTGCTCAGACACTAATATTTTTCTATTTTTTCAAATATTTATTTATTTGAGCAAGAAAATACTTTAAGTACAGCCACTTATTTATTAGATCTCTTTCTAAGGTAGTTAATGTTACTTTATTTGATAATTTGGGATTTGGGATTATTATGTCTTTTATCATGATATATATTCTAGTTTCCTTCAGATTATCGTAGCTGAGATAAACAGCACAGTACTAAGTCTCATCCCTGTTTGTGTAAGTATTTGATGAAAGATTTGTAAGGTACCATTCCTGAATTCCAGAATTGATCATGAGGAAAGATTGATGCATGCATAAAAATATCATTAAATATTAAATGTTCATTGACCTCTTGCAATATACACTAAGTTACCCTATCCACAGCTACAGTATATGATTAAGGAGCAAACCTTAAAGTTACTTGCACAGATGACGTTACCTAGTTGGGTAATGAAACATTTGCAAATAAAAACCAGCTCAGGGAGCACCAAGGACTCCGCAGTTTGACCCTGAGCTGCACACAGTATATTCTCTTCTGTTTGTACCCCATCCTATATAGAGGATAGAGCCGGCTATATCCACTAGTTAGCTAACAACCAATTTCATGCTTTTTTAGGCTCACAAATAAACCAATTGCCCTGGAATATAACATAAATTGTCACTAGGATTATTATTTTTTTAGATTATTGTGTATTGCCAGAGCTTTCATCATTGTTCCCATGGTTGGCTTCAAACATTTGCTATGTTATAATTTGTTTAATCATGGTTTGGGTTGAAGCATAGTTGACTTACATAATACACTGTTATAAAGTATGCTTAATTGAATAATCCATAACTGATTGTAATATAAAATAAGTTATAAACTATAGTTTACAAACCACAGTACCCTGAGTATGCTCAATAACTTGAATCAAAACCCAATGGCCAGCTCATATTATTATGGCCTCGTTATATCAATAATATTAGATCTTGCACTATATTGAATGAAAGATTTGATGTAAATATTTTGTGAAATTCTCATCTGGCAAACAGACTTTGTGACAGACATTGTTCACTGAAATATCTTCAATTAATAAAAAATACTATAAAATATGCGCTCCATTTCTAATTCAAAATCATTTTACATGTTCAAAGTGTCTGCTATTGAACAAACAATATTTTAAATGAATATTTCAATGTAATTTTGGTTACAGTCTGTACACTAACCTTCTCTTTTCAGTATACTGATTACAGTTCCAAAATATGATTAACACATCTGGGCTGAAAAAAAATCAGATTTCTACTAGATGGCAGCAAACAGATCCATAAAACTGTAACTATTTGCTACCATCTAGTGGTCACCCCATTTTTGCATTTCAGATACAATAGCACAACTTAAAGCTTTGGGAACTATGGTACAATGTAGTTGATGAATCCCAGCTGAATAAAAATTCTAGAGTTATTTAAAACAATGATCATGTCAGGAGAAAAGTCAACACACATTTGTGTAAAATCTGCCTATAAGTATGAAGTTTAAAATAGTTCAAATTTAATTAGAAAAGCAATGATCTTTATAAGTAAAGAATGTGCTCTGGTGACTAGGAGTATAGTCAGCTCCAACCCAAAAAAGTGAGAAACATATTGTATTCATTCAATAAAAAGAATTGATGTCATCTATGGCACATTTTTTTCTTCTGCTATGGACAACATTTGTTTATCTCCGCTCCCCTCCTGAATCTAGATGCTCTACAGCAGGGGTGTCAAACTTGATTTCATTGAGGGCCATATCAGGGTTGTGTTTGACCTTGGAGGGTGGCAGGGAGAGGGATGGCAGGAGGTGTGGTCATGGTGGGCGTGGCCGGGGTGGTCATGGCCACGGTGGGCGTTTAGCACAGGCTCAAGATGCATTTTTTCCTCTTTGCATTCAAAATAGCTTTTCCAGACAAAGTGAGTTGTGCCCCCATTTATGACCACATTTGTTACGTGAATCACTGAAACTATTAAATGAACCATGCAGCCATTAAGCAAATCTGGCTTCCCCCATTGACTCTACTTGTTGGAAGATGGCTGGGAAAATTACAAATGGTGATCACGTGACCCCAGGAAGTGCAACTGTCATAAATACATGCAGGTTTTCAAGCACCTGAATTTTGATCATGTGACATGGGGATGCTATAGTGGTCATAAGTATAAAAACCAGTCATGTCACTTTTTCCACTTCTGTTGTAACTTAGAACTGTCACAAATGTATGATTGTAAATTGAGGACTACCTGTACTTATTTCAGAATACAAGATAGCTTTGCGAAATGCCAAAGACAACATGTTTGAAAACTAAATTTTCTCCATCAATATTATAAATTCAAGTCTGAAGAGATGTCTAACTCATGATAAGGTCAGTCATCTGCACAGAAAATAGCAAGCTGGCTCATCCAGAAATATCCAAAATCCATATCAGAACAAAAGCCAGTTCAAAGGCAAACAATAGTGATGCTATGTAAAAATAGCAAATCTCCTTATCATTGGATTATTAAGTTGGGTTGATAAAAATTATTACTTTAATGTGGATTTTGGAATCATGCAAGTTACATGTACTGTGTCAAGGTAACGTGCTACATCTCAGAAAAGGGCATGCCTTTATTCTAAATGCTAAGACAGTCCCCAGAGAGTTAACTGTCAAGCAAATGTTGACAGCTACTCCATCAGAGAACTATGCTCACTACAGTTTTGACTTATTTAGAATCTTTCATGTATGAAGTATGCTCAATGAAAACCTGAAAAAACCCTCTCCAAATATTGTCTAATCATGCTGTAATCTCATGATGATAGAAAAGCAAATCAAAATCGGTTTTTATTAATAAGTCAGTAAATAAGGAGTTACGTGAAAGATGCATTTCAAAAGGCATCCAGACATGTCCTCTATTAATACATTGACATTCATCTTACTTTAAGAGCAAATGTGACAGGGTAGCTAGCAGCATGAACCAAGAAATCCTGAACTCATTTATCAGCCACAAATTCAGTAAATTGCTGTAGGTAAGCCATAAGCCACTGTTCCTTTTGGCCTTAACCCATCTGTCAAACAAGGAAGTAATAATAATATCAGTTTACAGGAATGTTGAAATGTGTTTGAATATTAGTATTAGAATATTAGAATTATACTACTAATACTACTACTACTACTACTAATAATAATAATAATAATAATAGAATATCAAACCAACAACCTTACAGGAATATGTATGAGGTACCCAGATACTTGGTATTTGGTACCAAATTTGGTACTTTGTTTTAAATAGTTGTTGTGAACCGCCCCGAGTCTTCGGAATGGGGCAGTATATAAATTAGATAAATAATAATAATAATAATAATAATTCAGCTCATGATCAAGGCTCAATTTTGACTGTTGGATAGTGGTACAAGTGATTAAATGCTTAAATAGGTCAGGGTTTGGGGAACTATTTGGTGAAGATTTCCAGAAACATGAAAAATTGTCAGAAAACAATACCCACTAAAATAGCTACAGAAGGGATATGAAATAGCTGAAGGTTTGAATAATGCAGAGTGGTCAATGAAAAATTGAACTTTCTGCAACATGGAAAGATGTGGGGACAGGATACCAACATGCTGAGATATTTACTGGATATTATCAGTTTTCAAGGATGACCAGTACATTTAGTATAAGCAGCTCATTTCAAAGAGATGGTAGTAAACTTGACTTCCAGGCACATTTTGCTAGTATAGTTTGAAAGTGGTCTTTCTCCTACTGTAGTAATCTTGACCATTTTGGCTGGAGTATTTTATGTCCTTAGAGGCTAACCTCAACAATTAATGGGCTACTTCAGAGGGGAAGGAATGTCTTCTCAACTGAGAGAGTGAAGGAATGATGAAAAAGTAGAACCCTGAATCTCCTCCTGCTCCTGCTCCTGCTCCTCCTCCATCCTTCTCATTGCTATTGAAAGCCCTCAGCTAGCTATGGGAACTTAATTAGCTAAAAGAAGAACATAGTAATTGACTATTGTTGGAAGAAATATCTATCTGGTTCAGTTCCAAGCTGGGAGAAAGGCACTGGAGACAAAATGGAGGCTGGAGGCTGATTGGAAAGTGGGTCCATTTATTGATGAGCAGCACACATGTTTGTGGGTCTGGTGCAGCTGACAAAATAGAGTTGAGAGTGAGGGGTTTTTACACCTTCTTTGGACTTTGCACTTGAACTTCCTGTTCCTGTGCAAGAATATGTATTCTATTGGTGTTGTCAGACTCCCATGGGGCCATGTAGGGGTTATGTAAGGGTTATAGTTGGCTCTATAGGTAAAGTACAAAGTATAAATCCTAGGTGTTTCTCTGAGCTCCCAGGTTTGGTTGAAGTTTAGATGATGCAACGAAGAGGCTTGTGTTCTGAAAAGGTGTTGGGCAATTCTTATTATGGCTTAAAGGCTTTGTCCTGTGTTGGATCTTGAGTGAGGGCTAATCCTACTATTCTGCCTTTGTTTTAGAATATCCTGTCTTGAATGGATTGCCAAATCTCCATTTTTAAAAACTGGGCTCAGTATCTGCTGGAGCTATTAAGGAAAGTGGGGGGTTGCTTTCTGCCTCTTAAAAAGTGTTTCTTCATTTCTCCCTTTGGGAAATATAATATTCTGCCTTTTTTAATATTCCTCAAAATATTACATTCTTCTAGGAGGGGGTGACTTTCCACCATATGTAAATATAAGATAGATAAATATTTTTTCCCACCATTCTCATTTCTCCTGACTTTTGAACCAGCAAACTCTGTCATCTAAGACAAATTTCTCAGCTGTTTTAGTCATCATAAAGTTTAGAAGTTCTTTTGCACTGCAAAAAAGCAGACAAGACAGGGATTCTTAATTTTAAAACAGTTGCAAATGCCTGCATTAAGGTGCATTTTGAGATTTTTACACAGTATATAATTTCACAATGTATAGCTATATTAATATATATATATTTATACAGTTAACAGTGTATTTATGTCCAGGATGGCCCAATTGCAGTAAGGAAAGCAATGAAAGAATTGCTTTTCTGGGACAGTAAGTTGGGAAGTCACAGCAGCAAAGCAACTGACCAAGTTAAACTGCATTTTTGCCTGATTGACCACATGGTGGTGGTATTAACAAAGAAAATTAGTCTGTTCTGCATCTTGGCCAACATTGGGAGAAGAAACCTAGAAAAAAAAAATGGGGAAAAAAAGGATGCAATTCTTTTGTCATGAAATAGATGCAGATTATAAGATGGCAAAAGATTGAACAATTAAATACAATTTGAACAATTAAATCATAAAGGAAGGAAAGAAAGACTGAATTTTGCAGAAGAATTTTGAGCCTCTAAGGAATTTCCGGCCTCCAGAGCCCAGGGAGGCCGTTTTTACCCTCCGTTTTTACCCTCTCTGGAGCCCGGGAAGGGTGAAAAAGCCCCCCCCCTGTGGTGGTGCAGGAGGCCGACTAGGCCACACCACTATGGACACACCCACCCAGCAACCAGGCAGAGAACCGGTTGCTAAAATATTTGAAGCCCACCCCTGGGGGCTAGCTATAACATACATGGGGCAAAAAACAAGAAAAAGAAACAAAATCAAAAGATGTTAGCAGAAGAACACAGGCGACTGGAATTAGAATTACAGAAAGGACCTAACAAGAAGATTCTAAAAAACCAAATGGACCTAATAAAACATAAAATAAATCTATTAGATAAAGAAGAGTTGGCACAAAAAAATTCAAAACACTAAGCAGAACTTTTTTTAAAACGCAAATAAGCCAGGAAGATGGTTGGCATATAAATTGAAAACAGAGAAAGAGAAGAAATTGATACATAGGCTGGTAGATGAGAAAGGAACTTTATGCTACCAAAATGAGGATTAAAAAAAATAATTCAAGATTATTGTGAAAAGCTGTATGAGCAAGAAAAAGTTTCAGAAGAGAAAATCAAAGAATATTTAGCCACTTGAAAAGGAGTGTAGCCGGTGCTGGAGTGGATGGAGTTGTTGTAGACAACCTCAGCAAAAGTAAGAAGGTCGGTCCAGTTGTCTTGTTGGTAATTAATGAAACACCTGAGGTATTGTTGTAATATGCTGTTCATGGATTCCGTCGAGCCATTCATCGCCGGATGATTCAAAGAGCTCAACCCATGGGCGGAGCCAAGAAGAGAAAGAAATGCTTTCCAAAATTTGGAGGTAAATTGGACGCCTCTGTCAGATATAATTCGTTTAGGAGCACCATGTAAGCAGTAAATATGGTTTAGGAAGAGCTTTGCGAGGGCTTTTGCTGTCGGGATTTTTTGGCAAGGTATGAAGTGGGCTTGATGAGAAAAAATGTCTGTAACTACCCATATGACAGTGTTTCCCCCACTGTTCAACAATAAAGTCCATGGAAATCTCTGTCCAGGGTGCTGAAGGTGTAGCAACTGACTGTAAAAGACCAGGCGTTTTTCCTTGTTGATGTTTCACGGCTGCGCAGTTGGGGCAACTGGAAACATAACTTTCGATGTCCTTTTTAAGGGAAGGCCACCAGAATTGTCATCTAATGAGGTGCAGAGTTTTTACAAATCCAAAATGTCCAGCTATTCTAGAGTCATGGCATTTCTCCATGATCGTGAGCCTTTGCGAGGAAGGAACATAAAGTTTGTCTCCAACCCAAGGCAAGTCATCTTTCATGGTGCAGATGTTTTTGTGATTAGCAAACCATTCGTCAGAAGAGATGGGTTTCTTAAAAGCAGTAAGAATCTAATTGTCTGTAGAGGGTTCTTGTTTTGCTCTGGAGCATGTGAGGACTCTTGCAGCTGATTGTTGAGGGTGCAGGATGGATCTCATGATCTCTGCTTTAATGCTGTTGTAGTGTGGCTTTCTTGATAAAACATCTGCTAGGAATTTCCCCCCCCCCCCGGTATGTATTTTAGGGAAAAATTAAAATGTTTAAAGTATTGTGCCCACCTGACCTGTTTAGGTGAGAGTTTTCTGGCAGTCTTTAGAGATTCCAAATTTTT
>JANHFL010003482.1:89243-104544 GCA_032468155.1 Oxyrhabdium leporinum | reverse complement strand
TTATATTATATTATAGCAATTCGTAAACCACCCAGAGTCACTGAAAATCAGGCAGCATATAAATGTGATAAATTATTATTATTACAGGGAGATCTTCCAATATTTTATCCCCACAACAACTGAGAAACTGGTTTGAAGTGAGTTTCCAAGAGGGAAGATGGACTTAGCGCATGAATCTACCTAATGTTATTTCAGGATCTTACAGGCCTAGAATTTGGTTGATGTCAAACTAAGATATGAAACAACAGATAAACGTCATATTGTAAATCCTTCTCTGACACTTTTACAAACCATTCCTTCTCTTCTTACTCCGCCTGACAATATACGTATTACTTACAAGATTTTACTCTTCAGCCTAGCTGTATCCTGTTGTTGAAAAAAAATATCTGAAGGACTTTATGGGCATTTTAATCTGTGTCTAATTGCATATTTTACTTTACCTATAGTACCAACAATATAACAGATGTAGTTGTACTTTGAACTACAACTTCCCTCACCAACAAGAGTACCCACATTTCTCTTAAAATGTTCTTCCAACAATTCCCATAGCTGCTTCTCTTTGCAAGACCCCATTATTACTAACACCCACTTTTCCTACATACTCACCAGTAAAAATTTAGTACTTTAAAAACTATTCTTATTGAAAAAAACAACCATAAGAGAATGAAGTTTTGCCCAGGAGTCTTCAGAATAAACCTTTAACATCTGTATTTGGCTGTGGATCATACGAGAACAGTCATGATTCCTGCCCCTTTCAGCAACCAACTACACTGAGCTCTGAAATGGCTCTGATGCAGAGTAACTCCATATTCAGAGGAGGTGAAGGAAAACAAATTAACATGAGACAAACTGAAGACTGTTTGATATAATTATTTTTGCACAAGAGTCTGACTTTAAAAAACAACAACAATTAAATCAAACCACAGATTTCCGGCAGTTTACTATTGTCCTTCAGCTGTTTTAGATCACAATTTTGCTACTCGCCATGCTGATTGGGGGTGATGAGTTTAAATCTTGCTATAGTTTCATGCAGCACTGCAAACTATTCCAGTCACTCCAACTGGAGCAAAGATTCACCAGTGAGCCAGAAAAATAATTTCTTGTTTGACAAAATAACCTTTTAGCATGTTATCGAGCAGCAAATAAACTGCTACGTTTACAGCAAAGATTTTCTAATATATGTTCTTTATTTATGTTGCAGGATGACTTATTAAGGTTGGAGGGGGGCAGATAAATGACAGAAGCCTTTTCAATGTGGTTTGGATTTTCTCACATTGTGTAGCAGCACGGAAGGGCAGCATTTTGCAGTACACATGCCACTAACTTAGCAAAGAAAGGGCCTTTTAGTATGGGGATGCTGTAGTCTTATATGTCTGTAGTTCACAACCTTTCTGGCTTGGCGGACTGATGGAAGAGGTGGCGGCAGTGGCAGTGGGGAGGGAATGGTTTCGCGCGTACTGCTTTGACAAAAGCAGCTTCGCAGACACATGCACGTGCATGCTCAGCCACCACTTCTGCAACCCAGTTCCTAAAGGGTTGTGGCCCAGAGGCTGTGGGAACCCCGTTGTATGTGATCCAGTTATATTCATCAGAAGAGGAAATCAAGGATGCACTCATCAATTTCTTTCTAAAATATAGGTGCTAGCTAACTAGCCTCATCCATTTCAATGATGTCATGATATCACTGGGCAGGCATCGAAGGAAGATAAAAGTCAAAAAAGGTTGCCTACTCTTAGCTTAAATTCTTTGTTTAGGAAAGTTTACATTTTACAAGCAAACTGAAGAGACCTCTTGCTCACAGGACATTTTGCTAAAAATTTCTAACTCTAATTTCAGTATACACTAAGATGGAAATCTGAGACAAAATGATTTGTGCTTAGAAATGAACATCAGCCTTAGCCGAATAGCTGTGGTTTGTATACCATTATTCTCACAATATTTTTAATCAGCTGAAGGAGAAATGATATTTAATTTACGTCTTAAGTAGCTTCAGGAATAAATAAATATATAGGAAATATTACATATTGCAGCACCGAGATAAAATTTTATTATTTTGTTATAACTTATCTGAAGCTTGCAGAGATTGAGGAAAATTATTCTGATATCAGTTTATGGCTTCTCCTGAATATTTGATGGTATGCTGCATTTATGAGGCCTGCATATCTAAAATTCACAAAATATAATGCACTAATACCTATAAAGTTTAGACTGAGATAAGGGGTAATAAAAGGATCTCAATTATTTGAACCCAGATCCTCTCAGTCTCCAACATATTAATCATATATACCAGAAGCACATAAATCACATATTAACAATGTATTCAGAGGATAAGAATGTAGGTAGCACAAAGGCTCAAGTCTCACTGAGGTATGTCGACAATCAAAATGAAATATATTTTATCGAAACATCACAACTGCCTCACTGTGCACACCATTCAAGCCTAACGCTTAGGTATCCCTTCTTCTTTTGATGGACTTTCGCAGGAAGCTGGCTGAATTCTTTATCAAGTAAATCATATGAAAAACACATAATCCTGCGAAGGAAATAAACAGGCACTGCTTTCTTTTTTTAAGAGCTAAGTTATTGGAGTTATTTTCTAAAGGGGAATTGCGTTCAAGTATTTAACTTTACCTCGCAGTACAATTTATTATAACTCACACCTGCATAAGGAATGCTTTTAGAGTTACTATTAAATCCAGTATCTCCTCACTCTTTTAACCTCAAGCCTTTCTCAAATCCCTGCAAAAAAATTGTGTTCCAATATTTGAGGGGCTACCACAAAGATTGGGGGGAAAGGTTCAACCTATTTTCAAAGCACCAAAATGCAAGATAAAAAAACAATGGATGGAAACTAATCAAAGAGAGAAGCAACCTAGAACTGAGGAGAAATTTCCTAGCGGTGAGAACAAGTAACCAGTGGAATGCCTTGTCTTGTGTATGCCTTGTCACTGGAGGCTTTTAAGAAGAGACTGGACAGCCACTTCTCTGAAATGGAATAGGATCTCCGGCTTGAGCAGGGGGTTGGACTAGAAGTCCTCTACGGTCCCTTCAAACTCTGTTAAGTGAATTTCTGTCTTCCTGGGAGGCGTCAGAAAGAAAATACACCTTGCCAAAAGACCAAGGATCACTGACCAGCATCAACCTAAGGATCAAGGACCATTAGAAAGTTGCATATCTTTCATCTCTTGACAAAGGAGATTAGCCTTGTCCCACATATTCAATTACTGAAGATGCACCTGCAAAAGATTCATTTCTTTTCTCTTACTTTCCAAAGAACATCCATGTCCAGATTTCCATTACTCTAGGATTGATCAGCTAAAATGATGTTCCCTCTAGTCCCATACAGTCCTCAGGTGACTAACAATCACTCATTGCAATCTATGTCAAGAGTGAGAAATCTTTATTTCCTAGGAACTTTCAATCTGCAGAGAAGAAGATAACTAAGAATTATAGCTGAGGGACACAGATTCTTCACTTGTCACCAACTGTAAAATACTTTGAAATTAATTGCTCATAATATGTGTTTAAATAAAGTAAAATATCCTACCAGATTCCTTCTTGTTTGCCTTTCCACCATCTCTGCTTTTTTTCAAAACTGCTTTTAACATTTTAGCACTGTTCTTTTTCCTAAAACAGAACACAGGATATAATAATCTTACATGACTGCTGAGGGAGATAATACCAGTGTATTTAATTTTTGCACATCGCATGCAAATAAACAAATGTAATAATTCAAAACATGTTGAGGGCATACTTTTATTTTTAAACAATCGTATTACATTAGTGAACCAAATACTGAAGGTAAAAAGACAATGTTTTAAGTGTAAAAGCAAGTGTCCAGGGGTTTACTGTCTCGTTATAAAGAAAAACAGCACACAACATTCTCCACATTCCACATATAATTAAGGTTAGAAGGCTAAACCTGGATAAGTTACCATTAGGCACTTGGGCACAAGCATGTCTGGTTTTTGACCGGAGTTCATCAAGAGGGGAAATAATCTGTACCATTACACTGTCTACTATAAACGGAGGGAAGTCTAGGCAAGATAAGCATCCTTGGAAGAACATTCCTCAGTAAGTTTTAAAACTTCTATATAAAAATAGATACAAAATAAAGTCCGAATGATAGAAGTAGAAGAACTAGAGGTTTCCAAGTATTTCCTGAACTTCAACCCACAACATCCCTCACTATTGGTCATACTTTCTGAAACTATAAGGGGTTGTAGCAAGCAACATCTGGATGACTATAGGTTCCACATCCTTGAAGGCCACTTTAAATACTCCAGATGCCCCATGGATGATACTTTTCTAAAGGTGGGATTTTTAGTATAACACTTTCTAGGAATATTTCTCCCCCCTTTCTTAACAACTTATACGTTAGGTAACAGCTTGGTGCGAGACTTTTGAACTGAAGGTAAAAAGATGCTTCAAAATGCACAGAAGCCCAAAAATAGAAGCTATCTTCAACCCGTTAATTAAATACATCTATTTTCTTGGATGGTGTGGCACCTGTGAACAGCAGCTATATGATTCCTGAAAAGGCATGGCTGCTTTATGGAGTTGCAAATAAATGCTACATTCATACATCCCTGGGTTTTAAACTACATTTTTGCTTTCAGACCTGTGTGTCTGAAATACCATAGTATTTTGGCATCTTGGACATGTTTATTTCATTTAAAAGTGCCAAATTTCATTAAACACGAGTTTTATTGAACACACTTTTATGACTGCCCAATTCATACATGGTGACTCTCAGTGACTTACAATACTCTTATTAAAAATCTATAGGGCATAGCCCTAACCCTTCCTGCACCTTCCTCAATATAGAAATATCTGGTCATTTTGACAATACATCCCAGAAATATTCATATTTTCACAGAAATCTAATAGTATCACCTAAAATGAGTGCAATACGGTACTTCGGATTTCAAGGAGACCATCTCTCGTCAAAAGAATTGTGAAGTTATATTTAATCACAAAGTAGCTAAAACATTTAAGCTTTCCCACCTGAGGACTGGACAAAATGTTCTTATGCAACAAGTGCCAACCAACTCTCCAGTGCTAGAATATCTACTACAATAATTGTTTTATGACTACCTAGTGCCAAGAAAGTCATTATCGCTTCAGTTTTTTGGTTTCTCTCTACTCCTGCCATGGTCTTTTTTTGTAGAATTACCCGTTACATCTGTTCCATGATGTGAAACTATTTGGCATAACTATAGTATTTGATGATTATCTGGACAAAATTATAATCAGTATCATGAAAGCACTTTTTTCATTTAATGTAAAGCATGTAAATTGCAGCAACTACATTAAAGTTTATTTCTTTTTCATGAATAGATATGGAGAAAAATCCTCGTCCTTACATTTATTTAGAAGAGTTGCATTAAATGGAAGAACACTGTCCATTTTTTAAATTTGAAATTTTGTGTAGTAAATAAGAAAATGACTTATCATAAAATGGATACTTTTTGCATGAAATAAAATTTACTCTTATCAAAGGAACATACATCTTATGAACTATAATATAGTCCATGAAAGCTTATACCACAAAGTATTTGATTACATTAAGACACCATGACTAAACTTTTTTTTTTAATTGAGATATTCAGTGTGTGTGTGTGTGTTGGGGGGGGAATGGCTACAAAATTAGTCTGATCTTAGAATGTAGTATCAATCCCTTTCTATTTGGATAAAATCTCAGGGATGGGAATGGGGACATTGGAAGAAAAATCTCTAAACATAATTATTTTCATTTTCTTTATTTTGTACAATATTATTCACTTATGAATTGTCCAGAAGTGGTAGTAAACTGCACGGAATAAAAAGTAAGTTATCGCCATATACTTTCCGAACAAAGCTGATACCTCTGTTCTGGATATGTCAATTTTCTTGTCAACACTGAAGAGCAGTATTACTCTTTCTTTAGTGCAAGGCAAAGGGCATGTTTTTAATACAAAAGCCTTTTCCTTTGTGACTATTTTGCAACTGAATACAGTATGTTCTTTATATATTCTTTAATGTATTTTTTTTTAATGTTCATGGCTCCAACTTATAAAAAAGGGACAAATTATTCCATGTGGTGGAGTCCATATGTTTTCTGCTCAAAGTATCAGCAGACTTCTTTGATGTTTTCAGAGCCCCACAGCTGTGCAAGTACTGCAAGATCATGAGACGGCTGTGATTTACATCTCTAACATTCCAGCCAAAACTACTAGGAGCCTCCATTGTTGCTACTTCCTCTTGCAAACACCAGATTCTTAATCTCATTGTTCTCTTTTCCACTCTCCTGAACAACATTTTCGAACAGCATGGTTCTAATTTTAGGCAGCACCCCAAGGCCTTTTTCCAACATTTGAAGTCACTTTTTTGCGTTTCCCACATTTATAATCTGAATTCAATTCAGTACTTAGAAAAGCCAGATCTTATTTGGTTTTTTAAAATAACTTTTTCAGCTTCCTAACTCATGTGAATCTCAGTACAGCAGTCTTTAATGTCACCCATGAAAAGCATCCAACTGTTTCTATTCACACTGCAAAATAGTGGTTTGGGAACACGGCACAATTTTAGATTTGCCAATCTTTGCAAATTCCTATCGTATTTATAAGCGTCTAAAGGACAATTCTTCCATAGGAGTTATTTCACATTTCCAGAGGATTATATGGATACTAGTGGTATGCAAGTTCATATATGGCGGAATGGAAGTTCTAACCCCAATGAAAAGAGTGATTTGTGCGTATCTTCTACACTGATTTCATAACAAAGCGGTAAGTCAGAAGTAGGAACTGCTACAAACACTTAACTATCCAAAGGTAAGCATTGAGTAGTTTTCTACTTTGCAAAATATTAGTGATATGCACATCTCTGAACTAGAAATTATGAACAAATAGCAAACTGACCGCTTTTTTCCATATTGTCCTTGCCAATGTTCAATTCCAGTATATTTGTTTCAGCCACAGTCACATTAAGAATTTTTTTTTTTAGAAATTGGAAAAAATACTGTATAATAATATATAATTAGTAGGTCAAAGCCATGGGATCACATTCCACAAATTCTGCCAACGTATTTCATTACAGTTTGAAAAACAGCATCAAGTATTATTTCTTATGCCTTCTCTTAGGTTATGTATCAGGAAACCAAAAAAGGGAAATTAAAAGTGATTTGCATGTTAAAGATTTTCCCACCTTCCAGTTATTGATATAAAGTAGGGGGAAAGAAAAAGAGAGGCCTGAAATAATGTAGACTTCATGAACATTAAAACTTTCAATCATTCTATCCAAAAATAAATGGAACGCCTTATGTTCTGACAAGAAAACAAGTCCTAATGTCTGGAAAAATAGAATAGGAACAAGGCAATTAGATTTGCAATTACACATTAAATATAATCTCAAGAAGCCTTTTAAAACATGTATATAGAATATCATTTTCTATTAATTTACCACAGATCCTAAATTGTAGGCATGATCAATGGACTCTACTAATAAGAAAATCTTTGGCAATAAGTAGCATCTATGTTAAGGATATTTTAAAAACGAACAGAGTGGTGATTTATAGTTAGCATGGAAATATTAACTGATCTACTGTGAAATCAGGACATGTGGTGAATAATTAATTGGTATTCTATGCAGTGCACAGACTTGGAAGGTGACTTTGAAATATCAGGGAACGGCTTAGTGCAAAGCATCGAAAAAGATGCCTAAACAAAAGAAAGCTGGCAAAGAAGACTTTAGTAAAGCTGAATCTTTCATAGCAATCCCTTAAAATTAGATGTTATCTTCTCTCCACCCCAGGCTTTCGTCCTTTCTCACTGATTCATTTCACATGTTTTGCTGGGTGGGGAATTTTTAGAAAAATCTGGAAGCAAGCAGGGAAACTTCATGGATCTTTTCCTCAGCGTTGATGGGAGACTTTATCTTAAGTTTCCATCGGTTGAACAAAACATCCATGAAATTTCTCTGCCTTCTTCCAGAATACCCTCTTCTACTTCGCACGAGTTTTCAAGACTTATCCTACCATAAATCCTTGGCTTCATCTTATCCTTTGCATGTAGTCCTCTCAAAGTAAATTGCATATATGCACTCCATCAATAAGTACCAAACAGAACTAGATGTACAGTTCCTGAGCCTCTGGAGGACCCAGAGTGTGTTCATGCTCTTTGACCATGAAAATCGAGAGTAATTAAAATTTATTCACGATTTTCATGGTCAAAAGAGCAGTGTGACTTTCTCTATCCTGCACGTCAGCCAAAAGAGGCTGAAGTCACACACAGCATTGCAAAGCAGTATATTCGATAATATTCGGTCATTAAAAGTGTTATGATTTCTGTCCAAGTTTTATAATATAGAATACATGGGCTCCATTTTTGGTAGTCTAAAACAACAGATGTGGACACACTATATATTTATATATACGTATACATATATAAACATACACACACACACACACACACACACAGAGACACTAGCACAATGAATCATTTGAAGATATATAGGGCAACTTGCCTAGGGACCATTAATCAGCATAAAACTGCTAGTATAGCTTTTTTGACAAGTCTATCAGAAAAAGAGGCAGTCTGTTGACAATAAAACACTATTTTTCATCAAATCAACTGCTCCCTGAATGTCCACAAGAAGTTCAACTCTAACAGGTTTTAGCAGGATAGGTATGGTTATTAGCAATCATAAGTCTTCTATGTCTATGCAATTATTTATACTGTTCTTCATAATTGCTTTTAGTCATGCACATATCCCAAACCTGCATCACCATAAAAATCTGCTTTTGAAAGAAAAACAATTCTGAAAGGCGAGGTGCCTGTTCGTTCATTCATCTATATTAACTCCCTTGACTGAAGCTGAATCCTGGATGCACACAGCTACTCCTCAACTTACAGGCATTCATTTAGTGACCGTTCCAAGTTACAACAGCACTGAAAAAAGTGATCTATGACTGGTTTTTCACACTTACTTACAAATGTTGCCAGTATCCCTATGGTCATGTGATCAAAATTTGGGAGCTTAGCAATTGGCATGCATGTATCCCAGCCTGCCTCTGACAAGCAGTCATTGGGGAAGCCATCATGTCATTAAGTATCTACACTTAATGACATGATCCACTTAACAACTGCAGTGATTCACTTAACAACTGTGGCAAAAAGACCATAAAATAGGGCAACACTCACTTAGCAACTGTCTTGCTTAGCCACAGAAAAGTTGGGCTCAGTTGTGGTGGTAGGTCGAGGAATATCCATGTAGTTTTCTTGAAAATAATACGGATGTAGTTTGCCGCTGTTTTCTTGTGAGTCATTTAGTGGTTAGAACAGGGGATCCTGGGGTGGGATAAAAGGGAGAGGCGGGGAGGTATCCTCAACAGTTTGTGTTCTGAAAAACTGCTGCTTTATAATGTGCAAACCCTTTGACTCAGTTCAGAAGAGACGCTTCAGAATATGTGGAAGTGTGAGAAGAGCTCCTGTCTTCCTCCCCACAGTAGTTGTGCAATCCTGAAAACAGGCCCAGCTGCTTCACGGAGCTGCGAAAAGTTGCCACAATTGTTTTCCTGTACTTTTGGCAAAGCAACTCTGAAAAAAGCAACTTCTATAGCAGCCACTGCATTTAGATGCTGTGAGCTTTCCAGACGGTGCTGACTCCTGACAACTGCCTGGACGGGGAGGGGGGGGGTGTTTGGCAAGATTTCAGAAGCGACTGGCCATTGCTTGCTCCTTCTTATGGCTGGGAAAGTGAATGGCTCAAGGTTACCCAATTGGCTTTGTGTTTAAGGTGGAATTAGAACTCAAAATCTCATCTCTAGGCTGCTGCCTTGACCACTACACCAAACTGGCTCTCTCTAGATGCTCATTACATAATCTCAATCTTTTAAAGGCACAGCTTCTTCCAGAAAAGATAAGAGAATCCCATGCATTAGCATGCAAAGGTGCCTAAGCAATCTGTAGGTAGAAAGAAACAGAATTTTGTGGATTCATTCCACTTCTCACTTCCACTTTTATAGACCAACTGCCAATTGTAAATGGAGTTAAAACAGCACATTTTGTAAGTTTTTAATCTTAGAGAGAATTATCAGTGTAGGGGAGGTAAGGTTTTTTTTTTTTGGTTCTCTTTCATATCTGCGTTTGCTCTGATACTGTACAACTGAATTGCCTACCATTACGTTAATGCCCAGAGAGGAACTTTGAAAAACTTTTGCTGTTGGCCTCTTTTCTCACTGACTCTATCAAGAAAACACTGACAAGAAGCCAGAACAGCAGTTAAACATTAAACATTCATACTAACTCCAGCAAAGCAAAAGTTATAAACATCATTGAAAGGATTTAAGGAAGTTTTGGAGGGGGAAAAAAAAGAACAAAAATACATAAAAGTGAAAACCTTTCCTTCCAGAGCAGCTGTGTTTTGGCTTACCAAACTGGTTTTCAAAAGTTTAAACCAGGGAAGTCTAGTAAAATCTATGAAGCAAACAGACACAAAAGAGCCATGCTTATGATAACATTACATGCTTCTGAAATTCTTCAATATATGCTGCACCTTCTAAGCCAGTGGCAAAACCCTCCTTTGTCACAACTCTTCTATCTCCTCCCGTGGGATCAGGGAATCTCCTGGTTCTTGTAATACCTCGCCTCTGCAGGAGGGACTTTAACAATGATTCCCACCCACCATGTCAATACAACAAAGTATGTTCTCATATGAGTGAATAATGTAGCTTAAATGTTAACAATGATGGGTCAGCATTAATTATGAAAACTTTATGTTTAGAAATTGTGGCACATATGGAAAGGGAGAAAAGAGCAAGTTAGAAGTCAGCCTATTTTTTTTTTAAAAAGAGGAATAATATGTCAAGATGTGTACACCAGGCCTCTTGCTGCATTCTAAAATAAAATAAAATGTACAAAGCCTGTCTTAATTCAATAGATTATCCTGAAACTTGTTTTGATGTTCTGCTTCCAATTACATGGGCTTCTTAAGAATTCTTGCAATAGATGTTGAAGGGCACTAGATCAACGGTTCCTAAGGACTGAAATATGTAAAGTCCAAACCATTTGAGCAAAGGAAAAATGACAGATATTGTTTTTAAGGTTTTAGAGGAAATGGGAAGTAATGTGGTAGGTATTTTGGAAGGCTGCCAGGGAGCGATCATGTAAAAAGGAAGGGTGTGCTATGAAATATAGTTTAATATAGGAAAACACTGATCTGAGACTATTTACCAGCTTTCAAAGGAGATCAGTCTGAGAGACCGCAGGCTTTAACAGGTTATTACAACCATAAACAAATCATTACAACATCACAGTGAAGACCATCAGACTAATAGTTCTGTAGCAAATCAGGGCTAAATAGAGTCGCCTCTAGATAAGGTGGATGGCACATAAATCTAATAATAAATCCTGATTTTTTTAGTACAAATAGCTGAATATATTATATTCTGAACATATGCAGCTTAATTCTTCCTTAAAAGCCATATAAGCATCATTTTTGTTTAGACTGCCGTCACGCCAAAATGAGAGCCTATCAACATGATTTTTAGTGGTGGGCCCAGACTTTTCCTCAGAGCACAGTTTTTGAAAATAATTAAGATTAAATACATTTTCTTTAACGTGAGATATCAATTATAAATTTGATTTATAAAACAATTGTATGATCAAATGGCAATATTTACAGGTTTACCATATGTAAGCTATTTATAATCAGGCACAGGAAATCAGAAGCCAGGATACAGTTCAAAAGCATTATGAGTTTATTCCATGCAACCTACATACAAGAATCTGATCTATTAACCGTCGAGGTGAATGGATGCCAGATAACAGTCAATGGATTTCAAGGGGGAGAGGGCTGGACTTAGATCTCTTATGGGGTTATAGAGACTCTAAACTGATGCCTTTGATCCCACCCTTGGGCTCAGTCAAGTCATCTCCTACATGTTAAATGTGTTAGTCTAACTTTCTCAGGGTCAACTTTTGTGTCCCCAGGAGCTGGACTTTGTTCTTATTGTATTGCATTTATTTGGCCATCAAAAGTCATTGGAGCCTGGTGGTAATGCAGTGATCACAGCAAGCACAGTAGAAGCATTAGCAGCAAGATTAATGCACCTATTCTGCCCGTTTGTAGATACATTTGTACTATTTTCTTGGGGGTGCGTAACAGGTACAAAAATTTGGGCTAGGGTCCCTTATGGTTCACAGGCTGTCCAACTCTGATCTCCAACTGAAAAAGCATTCCTACACAGATTTCAAATGGTTTCATAGATCAGTTCCAAATACTAGACCATATGTAATTAGAGCAATAATTTCTATGATAAGAAATATTTCAAGTTTAGTTGAAGTTCATATTAAAACAATAAAAAAACAGCTAGGTAAGAGAACATTCAACCTGGCCACACAAATTACTTTCTGGTTTGATACACTTAAATCATCCTTATTTAAAACTCCATCATTTCCTGGGGTGGAGGGAAACCACATAAAGGAACTTATTTTATAGTCCTATCAGAGGCTCAATGGTCTAATCACCAAAATTAACTGATAAGTATGCTTGAACTGAAGGATAAATGTTGTTTTTATTTAAAATAGAGATGGACGAAATTCAGCTAAATGGTTGCTTTTCAACTTCTAGATTTCCAATTACAATGCTCTGTCCTGCAGGCTTCTTATTTTTTTCATTCATTTCAGTCTTTTGTTCCTTAAAATACATTGTTTGCACAATGTGGGTAGAATTAAAGGTTCAGAGATATGTTTTTCTATGAATGCTTTTGGACACTGAAGAAATCTCTAAAAGGCTAGAATTTTCTTCATGATAGGTTTTCAGCAGTTCAGTACACAAGGAAGGTCAGAGAAATAGTGCTCAAAATGTATTTGGGGATGAACACATAGTTAGTATGGCACAAGAGTGAAAATGCTTTCCATTTGTGGCAAAGCAATATTCATTTCAAACTTAAAAGCACAGTTCCACCCTAGTAACTGGTGTGGCAACATTTAGAAGAAAGGAAGAAACCAGCAGATTAGAGAGTTACTGAACCCAAGAAGTAACCACTAATAACAGACTTGCAAATCAGGGAAGGGTTTGGTAAGGAATGAAGACTAATTAAATGGTCTTGTTAAACAGAGATCCAGAGAACACTTCAAACATTTTTCAAGCAAACTGCATTTCGTAACATCAAATCCCTATACAGACGACTTTACAGCTTGGCCATTTTTCTTAAGGATTATGGTTAGGTAATAGGTAATGTACTAACGCATCGCTAATTATTTAACCCAAGCACAACACCATGGTGTACCTGAAATCTAATAAATGCAATGAAGGATGACAGAGTAAAGGATTAAATTATTTATGTAGATGCATTTAGTTTACAAAATATTAAACCCTGAAACCTACCTCATGATGCTAGAAAAAATAAGGCTGTCAAGGACACAGCAACAAAAACAATTTTGTAGGCATATGGTTTCCTTTTTATTATTTGTGTGGATAAAATATTTATATCAACCTCCTCCTTTTCAACTTATATTGTGGAAAGGTACAGCTGAGGACTTAATTTTCTTGCCAACGGATAGTGGTTTTTAGATCCTTATAAATATTAGTCATTATTGTCCCTGGATATTTTCCTTCTCTTTTCCCTTTTGTTCTTACTGAAATTTAACTTATTTTAAAAAATGCTCCTATTTGCCAAGTACACAGTATGGTGAAGAAATGCATGGAGAGTTATAAAAAAAAAATCTCCCTCATTTTCGGAAGCAATTCGAAGAGATCTTCTTAGAACAAAAAAAGCTTCCTCAGAATAGTTCAAATAGTGAAGAATCTTGTTCAGCTCAGTGAAGCTTCCTGGGTCTGGCTGCTCCCTGAAGCTTTTCCTGATCACTTCTTCTCCTATAAGCACAAGCAGCTTCTGCAGACCAAAGAGTTTGCCATGGTTGCCACATCAAATACAACAGTAGCATTACGGTACTTGTTACTACTCAGCTGTACTGTGGCTCAGCAGTACTGGCACTTCCCTGGCACTGATGGAAGTTCATCTGGCTCCTTCTTGTCACAGTAATATAAAACCTTTTATTGCTTCCATAAGGCATTCCAGTTGGGACTTCCAGAAGATGCAGATGGAAACTACTACTGAAAATGCAATTACATATCCAATATCCAGTATCAAGTTCCATCAAAATTAGCTGTTTCCTTCAAATCCTGTGTCAAATTTTCATGCAAAATCTCCCTCTCTCCCTCTCTGTCTCTTTCTCTCTCTGTCTCTTTCTCTCTCTGTCTCTCTGACTCTCTCTCTCTCTGACTCTCTCTCTCTCTCTCTGCCGCTTAAAAAAAAAATTCCAGCAGTTTTCCCCAACCTGCAACTTTTTGTGTGTGGACTTCAGCTCCTACAATTCCAACATAAGGAATGAAATATCTACCAAAAACTACAGTGTAGTTTCATCCAATACGTTAAATATATTACGGGTAGTCCACAATTAACAATTATAATTAAGACTGGGAACTCCAACACTAAGAACTGCAACACTAAGCAACAGGGTTGTAAAACAAATGACTGTGCTGACTTACAATGGCAGTTCTGGTGGCAGTCATTAAGCAAATCATGCAGGGTTATTAACACAGAACATGTTTTAAATAGAGCTAAAAACACCTGCAGTCCCATAAAAGTCCCTGTGTGAGGTAATGTGGCAGTACAAAACATCTTACATGAAAGCTCCTTGTTTTTTTTAAAACAGGATAACTTTAAAAAATGAATTGTTTCTCTCTTCTCTCTTCCTTGCATTTTTTGTATCATACATCAATGAAATAGCTTCCTTTGCTTTTTTACATGAATACACAGGTTAATATATTAAAAATTATTACAAAAATAGCATTTAATCCTGCTTTTATTGCAATAATGGTACATGGTACATGGAGGAAAATGTAAAAGTTCTATGAATCCATTTAAATTTTTTACAAAGCTTAATAAAGCTATACAGGACAGTTAAGTTTAGAATTTTTCTCTCCTTTCCAGAAATAGGTAGAATTTATGGAAAAACTATTTCCTTTGGAGCAGAATGTATATTCCACTTATGCTAAATTGTTGGAAAATTTAAAAAACAAAACAAAATCAGAAATTTCAGACCTAAACTAGTACGGTAAGAAAAAAAAACAGCAAAAACGTAACTGAACTATGAAAAAGGCCACCTTCTTCCAAAATACACAAAACAAAACACCAGAAAATAAGTCTGCATCCTCAGTTTTAATACTATGTTTGATACTTGGTCCAGGATACCTGCAGGACCGCATCGTGTCCACTCCCCCCCGACGTCCCGTGCGGTCACACAGAGAGGGCCTG
>JANHFL010003482.1:64918-86796 GCA_032468155.1 Oxyrhabdium leporinum | reverse complement strand
GCCCCCACAATCCGGGTCCTCATTTTACCTACCTCGGAAGGATGGAAGGCTGAGTCAACCTTGAGCCTAGTGGGATTGTTGTATGTACATTGAGAGCTTAGGCATCGGAAACATATTCCCTGTGTGTGTAATCACACTTGACCAATAAAGAATTCAATTCAATTCAATTCAATTCTATTCTAACCTAACCTAACCATGCTGAAGGATGATCTAGGATCTGTATAGAGTATGGCAGTCTAAAGCAGAACCCAACAAACAAGATGTCTGATTGCTTAAATCAAGAGGCTCTGTTGGCTACGTTATTTTCTCTTGTCAGGGAAGTGGTCCTCCTAAACTCAGCTTATTGTTGGTTGATCAAGTGGAGGTTGTGGCTAGAGGCCCTTCATCCTACTCTATATGGTAAGCCAGCTGTGGTTCTATCTGTTGAGAGGAACCTGCAGAGTAACTCATGCTGGGTTTTACTTGCATGGACTGCTACATTGCTCTACATGTCTCTAAAGAACACTAAGAAATAATAGGTGGTACAAGATGTAGTACCCAGTGTCTTAGGGAGCAGCTGTTGGGAAGACATTACACCACCACTGGCTTCCAACAGAATTCAGAATCCAATACAAAGTAATGATTTTGCCCTATAAAGCCCTATGTATGTATCATGATATCTTTTCCTAATTAAAATCAGCATAGCCAATCTCCCAGAAGAAGCTGCCGGTAGTAGCCTACTTCCATGAAGTAAGGGGGCTGAGGTGCAGTGCTACTTTTCAGTAATGGCACCTACTCTTTGCAACATTCTCTCTGTTGAAATTAGACTTGCTATCACCCTTATCTTGTTTCAGAAACTGTTCAAAACTGAGTTCATCCGCATATTGTGTCTTGATTGATTGAAGCTATCTGGGGGTTTTAATGTACTGAAGTGAATAGCTTTTCTGTTACTATGAAATGACTGTGGATTCGTTTATTTATTGTAAATACTATATTGAACATTTCACTGTTAATTGATAGGGAACATTAACTGCCAGTTAACTACTATATAAATCAGTGGCAGGCAGGCAGGATTGTAAGTTGTGGGATTCCTTTTGGAAGTAACCCAAGCTAAACTTGTTTTGGTTTGTACCTCTCAGCCGAGTAAACATTTATTAAACCATAATTATTTGTTTTACAAATACCACAACTTTGTAAAAAAAAATTCTGTTAAATATTTATTGATTTACACAGCCCTAGAGGCAGACTACTGCATCAGGAAAATAGGGTAATTATCTCCCACCTAATTATCTCCCCATCCTTTACTGCCACAGTGGTGTACCCTAATTTTCCAGCATTCTCACTGAAGAGAAGTTCTTTCGCCCCTTCCTAACCCTAACTCAGGCAGACCAGGTGTGCTGGCACAGAGGAAAAGGTGGTTCTCATTTAACAACCACTAATTCAGTGATTGTTTGAACTTAAGCCATGCTGAATGAATAGTATTTGCAATCAATCCTCAAGTATCCGCAATACTTACAATCGATCCTGAGGCAAATGTTTGCTATTCAGGTGCTTAGCAATTGACCTGAATTTCCAACTGTTGCAGGATTCCACAGTCACATGATCATGATTTGTGACATGCTGGCCTCCAACAAGCAAAGTCAATGAGGAAACCAGCAGAAGTTAAAAGCCAGGTCAGGTCTCACTTAGCAACCCATGTGTTTCTCACTTAATGACAGCAGCCAGGACTGCCAGAATTGCTGTTGTTAAATGGCATGGTTGTGTGATTTTTCAACTTAATAATTGTGCTGCTTATGAACAGAGTTTCCAATCCCAATTGGCACCATTAAGCAAGAGCTACCTGTAGCAGCACACATGCAGGACCTCATTCTTGTCCTCCATTGTGAAGGAAAGCCAACAGAACCCAGATGCTCAGCCTGGATAACAAAAAATGCCAGGGTACAAAATTGAATTGAAGGAATGAAGACATAACTAAAGAAATGAGCACAGAATGTCTGTAGTATCTGATGCTTTACAAGCCGATTTTGCTAATAAAAGCTGCAGAGCACACTTATCAAGTGCTGAAAAATCAGAAGTCCAAGCAGTTCAAATGAATATACAGGTTTCTTGCAAGCTTATAGTCTCTACAAGAATCTGAACTACTAACAGTCAAAGCAAATTGGTGGTAGATAAGAGTCAATGGAATCAGTGGTGGAATTCAAAATTTTTTACTACCGGTGGGTGTGGCTTATTGGTCATGTGACTGGGTGGGCATGGCCACCCCGCACCCCATTTTGGGCCTAGTGGGCTTCCCCAAAGCCCCCTGGGAGCCAAAATGGGGCATGGGGGGGCGCGCTGCATCCCCTTACGCCCCATTTTGGGCCTAGTGGGCCTCCCTGCACTTACCTGGGAGCCAAAACCGGGCACGTGGGGAACTCCAGGAAGGGGTGGGGCCAGCCATAATTTTTCCTACCAGTTTGCCTGAACCGGCCCGAACCAGCTGAATCCCACCACTGAATGGAATTCAAAGTGGACTGGACTTAGATCTCTTGTGGGCATGAAGGGATTTAAGACTGATGACTCATTTGACTCCTCCCTCGGGCTCAATCTTACATCTTTCTTAGACATTCCTCCCTCGGGCTCAATCTCAATCTTTCTTAGACACTAGTTACACTTTTGAAGTGAGACCAACCCAGTTTGAAACTGAGAAGCAGCCTTGCAGGAAATTTGGCTTATTCTCCAATCATAGATGAGCTAAACTGCTTCATTGCCTGCACTCAAGATTTGAGCACACTATAACAGAGTTTGTTCACATCGATCTTCCTTTACTATAAGGATTCATCAGGGATCTGCTTATCTTGCCCACAGGCAAGGGAATATCAAATATAACAAACCCAATAGCTTCAAAAGCAGTGGAACAGCCAGGAGGAAAGATGAACCAAATAAACTTTGGAACAAAAGAGACAGTGTCTTCTGGGTGCATCTAATATCTTGAGGCATATGGAAAAAGTACTGCATCACAACATCACCAATGCTGCTTTGCTCCATCTTACTCTGCCACCCTCACTTCCAGATGCTGCCTGTACCTTCTAATCGTTTCCCTTTCAAAGAATGCAAAATGGAGAAAATGTCAAAAACAGGTGAATTCCTAATGACTATATTTATAATGAAACATATATTTGAAATGAGTACAATAAATATGTTTTCAAACTGATCCTGCAACTTAAAAAAAACCCTCTTAAACAAGTATTAAAAGGAAGGAGCGGGGCAAGTCCACAAGGAAGATGTTGAAGCATTTAAAACATTAATTGAACTGCCATATCATCAATTTAAAAATGTTTACTTCCAGAAACATTTGTCAGATGTACAGTATATCCTGTCTGATCTCTGTAGAAAGATGGCTGATAAGCTTAGCTGGGATCAAAAATTAATTTACCAAAATGCTGGCACAAAACAGGATTCAATCTTCTACATGTGGTTTGCATTATAGAAAGGAGAATACTTGATTCTTCGGATAAAATAGGACTACAAGTATAATTGGAACATTAAATCAAGACCTACTGTAAGTCCTTTGAATTCATGCTTTTCAAAGTAGAGGCCTTCCCAAACCATTAAAAGAAAGATTCTCGGAAACAGATGCTGGATTCTTTTGTTTAACTTAAAGAACTGCATTAGAGCAGATATGTATCTATTGATAGTGAATCTATACATAAACTTCTAAAACGACCTCTCTAAACAATTTGCCATAAACCTCAAACAATAAAGTGACCAGCAGCAGTCTGCAAGAAAGCATAATCTTATAACCTTTGTATGTTTTGACTGAAATATGCCAGATGTACTATTAATGATATTAAATGATTCTGTTTCATATAGCTTAATTGCACTACTTTTTATAAAGCAATTTCAGCAGACAACTATAATACTTATTTTCAGCCAAGAGTGCGTGCACAGTATCTGTTCCGAAGCACAAGATGGTGGAGATATCACATTCCTGCGGATGTTGTTACACAATTAATCTCCTCCAAAACATGAACAAGAGGGAGGAGAAAATACATAGTTTTACATGAGAACATTTGCCTAGAGTATTTTTAGGTTTACAAGCAAGCCAGCTTTTTAAATGAAGCCCTAGAAAAACCATAATCAATGTGCTTAAGTTATTTCCTCAAAGTTTTATAGAGTCACTGCAATGAGTTATAAAGACAGTATAACTGGGCATCTTAAAAAGGAAGACAAAGATAATTAGAAATGATACAAAAAGGTCTTGGGCATATTTGTACAGACTCTTTCTGATAGTTTCCTTATTGAATCCAGAAAATTGTTACATGATTAAAGCATTGGTGAGTATTCTATACATTTTTTTTCTGAAAATTATATGATTAGAATGGTGTGGAATTCATACAGTAGCGGTTACCCTATCAGTTAATTGGAACTTACTTTGCAAAATGCCACTGCCTTATTTATTTGTTCATTTTTATTTTCTATATATAACAGTAATTGCAGAATTTTCATCAAAGGAAACAAATAGCATCATCAATTTATATAAATGTAACAATGTCCCTTGCAATATTGATCTGTATTTTTTGAATCAGATGTGTTTTTTATCACCATCAAGCTGCTGGGGGAAAACTGAGGCAAAAGATTTCTCTTACTGTACTGAGTTGAATCTGTACTTTTTTATTTTGATTAAAACAGCATGTTTCATTTCTTAGAACTATATCCAATGATGGAAGGTCACTATGGTACAAGTCTTTTAATCCAATAGAGGCTTCCACTACCAGATAAGGAAGGGTGACAATTTTTGATAATTGCCTTCCTACTATGAGGATTTTTGGCATTTTCCAAAAGCCTCCAATCTTCTGAAATAAATAATCTTTTGAAATAAATAATAACAGAAACAAAATTATGTTGATTAAACCTTCACTAAATCAAAGACTTTTTCATCAACAGAGTACTGAATACTCCTTTGTGCATTAGTTACATGTGAACAAGCTCAAGATGTCCCAAACATTTAGATTTCATTCACTTTGTTTTACAGGCTCAGAAGAAACAACAACTACCATAAGATATTTTAAGTTTTTCTTCATTAGTGCATTACAGTTCCTAACTTTATTTCTAAGCAAACCAAACTCAGAGTTGGTTTATTATGTTTTTCATAGCACTAGTTCTTCAATTGACAGAATTATTTCTTACTTGGTTTTTAAGAATTGGACACATTTTAAAGTAAGCTTTTGATACCAGATTTTGTAATATTTCAGGTTAATTCTCATTTCATTATATTAAAAACTACTGTGAGTTAATTAACAACATAAACATTTGGTAATAAAACATATACTTTCTTTCCATTCTTTGCTATTCCCCCAGTCATTTTATACTGCAAATGCCAATATTATGCAATCTTGCAAGATGAATTGAGAGTGTGGAACAAATATATTACCTCCAATAATCACTTCTTTCCCATATAAAGCTAGTCCTTGTTTAGTGACCACAATTGGGACCAGCAATGGTAATGAGTGATGATGACTCAGTCATTAAATAAAATTGTAGACTACGTGCCATCAAAATGTTTTTGACTCCTAGGAACCAAACATTGGAGATAGAATTTCTCTAAAGCAATCTATCTCCAACCTATTATTTAATGTGTCCCAATGATACATTTATCACCACCTTGCTGATAGTTGCCCTCTTCTCTTTTCTAGCAAAATGGTTATTAAGTGAAGATCACATGGCCCCATGACCACAACTGTGCTTATAATTTTACTTCAACTTTCTTTGCTTAACAACATCAGAAAGATATGACCCCCAAAAGCTGGGTTAGCCCAAATAGTGGGGAAAGTTTCTGGAACTTGTCTAACAAGGAAGCTGGATAAAACAGCAAATCTAATAGCCTATCTTCCCTTGCACTCCCCTGCCCAGTGGAATGCTGATCCTGGCACTGGGATAATTAGCAAAAAGGAAATTAATGTTTGTATTTACATTCTTTGAAGCGGAAGGGATTACAAGAGAGTAAACAGGTACACAATGGGGAATGCATGTTGAAAGCAATCCGCTAGTGCCAGCTGTTTGCCTAGTACACTCATGGATGCCAACTATAAGCCACTTAGGAAGCAATGTAAAACTGATTAGGGTCTTGTTGGGGTCAGGTAGCAGTGCCAGCCAGCTGTAGCGTTCTAATCAATTAAGGTCATACAGCAGACTTGTTGCAGTCAGACCAGGATCAGCCACAGAACAATGCATACTAACTGACTGTAATGGTAAACACGAGGGAAACAAAAAGAGAGATATGTTGCAAAGATACAACATAACTATTAGTTGCAAAGCTATATTTTCATCACCACTGTAACTGAGAACAGTGTTAAACAAGATTACCTGTATAAGGTTGGCCTATTGTAATAAAAAGTGATTTAAATATTCTTTTTTAAAGCTGGATTTCATATTTTAACTTAAAAGCATGGCTAATCATTGTTAGGTTTGGCAAAAATCTTACCAGAAAAAGCTACAAGGATATAATACTTCAGCAGGCATATCAATAGATATGAAATTTGTGCTTTTGCACCAATCAATGAAATATTTTATTTTTTTTGGAAAGGTGATTTTTACTGATTGGTGCCATTAGTTACATTATAATAGATACTGAAAGAGTCTACATATGATTACCATAGCTTTTCTCAGAATGCTGTTCAGGAGGTACAATTTAACATCCACGCAGAAACATTGTAAAATGTGGTCTTATCAGATGAGGAACTTTTATCTAGAGGCACATAATACAGTATTTTAAAAACACCAATGAGATATATAACAAATAGAGAGTGAAAAACCCATGAGTCGGTAAACATTGTCATTATGCCAAAAAGATATTTTTTTTAAAAAAGAATAAAAGTGGGCCTAATAAGCACTTCCACTTTTGTAGCATCTTGGCCATAGTTTTACTGCAGGAATCTTCAACAATTACCACTATGTACCTGGTCAGTGGGCAGCTTGAGAACAAACAGTACAACCCCCTCAAATGTCATAAAGTCCAATGTTGTACCTGTTAAATTAAATTTGCTCATGTTTTATAATTAAAAATATCCTATAGAGTAATACCTTGGTTTAACAAGATATGGAGAGAGGACATCTATTAAACCAAACTACAAGGATGGCTACAATACAATAATCTATTCTAAACAGGGTTCAATATAATGTTTTAATTATAGGTAATCAACCCACATTTTAGAAAAATTGGTATTTACTTAACAAAATAACTATGTTGCTTTCAACTATGGTTAATGAATGCTTGGAATTCTTTGCCTCTTTTTGGTCAGAATTTCAACCAATGAATTTTTAGTCTTAATTTTCACATTACTATTACAGTATTAACATTACTAACAGAGGTAGTATCTTTCCTCATGCCTCAAGTATTCATTTGAGTAGAAAAGGTAATGTACAAATGAAGTTAATTCACTGAGTAAATGAATGAATAAAGTGAGGGGAAAAACCTTGCTCTTCTTCTAAATTTCACTATCTTGGATACATAATACTAAAAGGGAACTAAATTAAACATAACATAGACTAATTCCCATGTAAAAATTCTTCAATGCTACTCACTTTGTTTTTAATCACTTTTGTCAAATCTATCAATAAGTCTGCATTGTAGATACTTTGTCCCTGGTCATGTTCCTCTTACAAGATATGTCAGGATTGTGTTGAAATGTCTGGCCAAACAGAACACAATCCTTTGAACTTGTAATCAGATCTGCACAATCCAAGACCTCAGGACTATAGGCAATACAGTATTACCCTGAAAGCTGGAATTGTGGTCCCATTTCTCCCAACATTGCTGCCAGACTGAACATCCTCTTAATATTTAAGATGACAGAATAGGAAAGATTTTTTATAAGAATAGTAATCTTATTAGTTATATTTCAATTAACTGCATTTTAGTGAATTAATCATTATTCTGAATTTGTCTGTCTTGGGGCTGTTCATTTTTTGGTGTAGCCCTGTAAAAAGAGATGGTGGTTTTCAATACAAAAATATTGCAGACACCTGATATAAACTAATGTGCCAGATGTCTTGCATGACTACTGATCAGTTTTGGTTTTGGCGCATTTAATAATTCTGGGAACATTGCTTTCTGTATGTTTACAATTTTCCTCAGTATTGGTCTCAAAAACACATGACAAAACAAGTCTTTGTTGCAATTACCAGAAAAATACAGACTTGTTTTAATATAATTTCTGGAAACCATATATAAAATGAGAGGAAAAACACTTAAGAGTGCAGAATTCCCTGAGCGCATTAATATTTGTTTAATTTAAACACAGCCCAGATGACTTCTGGTACTTTCTGAAGGAGTGTGTGTGAGAGGGAGTATGAGTAAATCAACGGTTTTGTGCATCTGCTGTATATAGCATGACAGCTTGAAAACCCTCTGCTGAATTACTGCAAGGAACAGCAGGTCTGTTCGAAGATACTACAGCAGATTCCTTGTTGCATTGCCTGGGTGAAAAAAAAAGAATATGTGGCACTCTGTCACTACTAATCATTATGAAGGAAGAATATCAGACAGAAAATTAAAGATAGCATTGCAATAGTGCCTTCTTTGATCTTGCTACATCTAAAGGACACTGCAGTGGTAAATAAATAAAACACAGACCTACATGAATGGGGGCGCTCATGATATTAAAAGGATAAACGGTTCAACTGACAGAATTGGGGTATTGTGAGTTCCAGGAAACACACATTCCATAACTTCAGAATGAACCCTCATTCAATGTATCATTTTGGAGAGCAAAATATCAAAAATACCAGGGTGGCATTGTAGCCATCTCTACTCAGTCAGTGGAGGCTTTCTTCATACTATATTACATATTTCCTTAACAGCGCTTTGAAATAAGCCTAAAAGGCTTTCTAAACAAAAGTCTTTTTGTGCTACAAATTGAAGCAAAAGAAAAAAACACACACAAAAAAAACAGCCTCAACAAGCACATTGCTATCCAAAGACAGGAGCAAAGGGAGGAAGCGTCTCCAAAATGCAGAATGCAAACTCCCACATATATTTTGATGAACTGAAAAAATGTTCTATTCTGCTGCAGACTTCGGTAACAAAGCTCCTGTCGCACATATTTGAAAAGCAAGGCCTGAAGCACACAACGGAAAAAGAGAAAGGAATGTCCAGGTGACAGCCAATCTTCTTTTGCTGATTCCAAAAGAGGATATTAGATGTGTATAGTCTCGATCCTGCCAAATTAATTGCTTTTGTTTTTTGGATGGAATGCTAGGTCAAGACTGCCAATCGCACAGTATGTCAATCCTCAACTGCAACAAATTGAAATATGTTCTCTTTTCCCTCCTACCCTCAACCACCTCTTCTATCTTGTCTTCAGAGGTAAGATTTTTAATTAATTTTCTAGGAATATGCCCATTGCCGCCCCCCCCCCCCCAAACAAACATATAACAATGCTATTTGTGCTTATTATTCTGAATAAACCCAAATCGTTTTGCTGATAGGGAAAGCAATGAAAAAAAGATGTATTATATATTCAAAGAGATGCATTGTATATTCAAAGAAGGACACACAGGAAAGCGGAAAACCTGGGGTTCTTCTGAAAAATCAGCAGAACCCACAAAATTCTGTAAGCATTTAAAAGAAATCTATATAAACATAACATTAGTTCCACTATGCGCCCTATATGATAATATACAATATAAGGTGAAAAAACAGAAACAGAACGAAAATGAAGAGAGCAAGTTTAATTCTCAGTTGGCAAAAATACCTGAAGTAGACAGTAGCCTTAACCATATATTATTATTATTATTTCTTCTCTCCTCTCTCTCTACAGGTAGTCCTCGGTTAAGAGACATTCATTCAGGGACCATTTGAAGTTATCACAGTGCTGAACAAAAGGTGCCTACATCAGCTTCCCGAAGTAGTGCCTGTTGCAGCACCCAGGTAGTCACAAGATTAACATTTGGGCACTTGGCAGCCCACACCCATTTAAAACTGTAGGGGTGCTTCAAGTCCCTCCATCTGCCTATCACCACCCTTTTAACCATCCTGCACAACTCTGGTGCTGAAGTAAAGTCCCTGGTTCTTCTGCAGTCTCAGCTGCCCTCACCCCAGGCCTCTACTTCAGCCCCAGAGCCACTGCCAAAAAATGCCGACTCAAGCTCTGTCCCACAGCCAACTGCCCCAGTGCCCCAGCCACCTTGCAGCCCAACTGCTCATTTGGGGTAGTGCCACCCCATCAGAAGACAGTATGGATTGGGAATACCAGCTTTACTTGTTTTAGGCCTTAAAAAAAAAACCCTGGCAGAACTTAAGCAGTGGGTGTGGGAGTCAGACATTTAGGCCAAGAAAGCCCCACTTGTTCATAAAGGATAGTGCCACCTATCAACAGATATCACTGGAGCAGACAGGGAATGCTAATGGACAAATAGTAACTCATAATTTTTTTCTTACTGTTGTTTGATTGTGTCCAATTCTCAAGTCCCTGCAGTTTTCTTGGCAAAGTCCTTCAGAAATAAGTTTGCCAGTATTCTCCTTACTAGGGCTGAGAGAAAGTGTATTTCTCCTCCACAACTTATGGTAACTAAAGTAGGACAATGCCTGAATAGCACAAATGGAACCAAGCAGAAAAGTTCATACAGTCAAAAGATAAGTTCATTACTAGATTAGCAATTTTGCTTTTTCTCAGCCTACAAAATTCTTTTTCATTCTAAAATGAGTGATGCAGCCTAGTTCAGTAGAGGGAGGGAAATTAAAATTTAAATAATCACTTTTGATTCTACAGAGGTTTTTCAAAAAAACTCAGTATAAGTAGTGAGGAATATTTTATTTAAAGATAAAACTTTCCCCCCCCCAATCATAACCTTACATATTTATCATCTTTCCTTGATTTTGTAATTTTTCCTTTATCAAATAAAATTAATTCCCAAATCACTCAACTTCATTTATTTCATCTAGCTATCACATTTCACTTGTTGAAGTGCTTTGTCTAAAGATGGTTGAAGATTGCTGAAGTTTTTGTCTAAATATTTTCTCCATATCTTGTAACAGAGCATGCAAATTATCAACATTTTTCTTTTTTCAAAACAGTTCACATGCTAAACATGACATCAGCATCCTTCTCTTCTTGGAAAAAAACAAACTATTTTTGTATATCCTGAAATGTATTGTGAAAAAAAATATAATCTGGGACCCGACTTTCTTTCAGGCTCAGATTTTCTGTAGTGCTTGAAATATTTTCATACATTTAATAAATCACAAACGAGACCAAGCTCTGAGATTATTCACTGAGACACAACTTATATGAATACGATGTTATTTCTACCAGAACTGAAAAGGCTGGTCATTTTCATAGCAAAGGGTGAAGATTACCAAGGAAAAAAGGAAAGAATACTTAAAAACCCCATAGATATACAACTATTAAGCATTCCGATTTCATTTTCCTGCAAAAAGCATATGACCATTATTTACCTATTTGTATCCCACCTTTATTATTTTTACAAATAAGGTGCTGTCTAAGTAACACACCTTCTTCCTCCTATTTTCCCAATAACAGCCTTGTGAGGTAGGTTGAGAAGAGAAAAAGTAACTGGCCCAAGGTGACTCAGACAGCTTTCACAGCGAGAAATCATCCATGCTCTAGTCATCATTTATTAAATGTATATTGTTGCAGCTACGTTCGGCAGCTTAAAAATGATACAAGGGTAAACAAAGATAATACAAAATTATTAAAATTAAGAAAGATTAAATTAAGACTAAAAACCAAGAAGACGGGAAATATGGAAGAGGAGATGTTCTCTCTACAGCCATCCTCAGCATAAAGCACCCCTATCCTCCAGGCCAACTGGTAGAGCCAGGTGTTAAGGCTCTTTCGGAAGGCCAGGAGTGTGGGACCAACCTCACTTCCTACAGGAGAATATTCCAAAGGGTGGGGCTACAGCAGAAAAAGCTCTTCTCCTGGACCCCAACAGCTGAAATTCTTTGGCGATAGGATCTGAAGGAAGCCTGCACCAAAATCTGTGATTCTTGCAGATCCAGAATCTGCTGCAAGCATCATATATAAATCTACATATAGATACATCCTACATTCATTGAATTTTAACCGGCTCATTGGACCAACAGGCTTATCATAGATTTTCAAAAATACTAGTATCTTAAGCATTTTCAAGGAAAAAACAACTGCATACAAACTCTTATGCGAGGGGTCCTTGGTGCTCTCCGAGCTTGGTTGTTTCTTGCAGACGTTTCATTACCCAAGCTAAGCAACATCATCATTTCAACCCTAAGCTATAAATATTCTCCTTTATTAAAACTGTTAAGTGCTTCAGGAATTGTGGGGGTTTTTTTCATGCTGAAGAAAACATTCATATTTGTAACAATAAATCCATACAGTAAATTAGAAATACAAGCCATGTGTAAATCAGTTATAAATATAAATAATAAATAGAAGAAAACTGCATAAATAATTCTGGCAATAACTGCTGCAAAGGTGAACAGAAAATCAAAAGATAATGAATTATTTGTCATTTATAGGTAGGAGATTTATGGAGGCTACTAAGTCTGCTTAGCTAATTAAGAATTCAAACAGTGCTAAGAGCAATAAATTATCAGTGGATCAAAGAAAGAATTCAATGTGTGTATGTGTTTTTCTCAAAATAAGGAAAATAGTCTTTTATGAACACATTGTTTCTGTGTGTAATTAGAGAGGCAAAGTCTATACTTTACAGCCTCAAGGTCTTGCCTAATCCTGTCGAAACCTCATTGTAGTCTTAGATGTTTTCAGAAGACCCACAAGTCTCTTCAGAAATAAGGGTGGAGAAAATAAGAGACAAGCCTTTCATTGAAATAGTATCACAGCAGTGTACACATACACACCCCATCATCATCCAGTATCTGTCCTTTTTGCATAGAACATTATCTGGATTTTCCCACTGCAAATGCACCAAAGTGTGCACGCACTTTGGTGTTTGTAGTCTATAAAAACTCAAGGCCCACATGCCAGAGGCTCAGGTCCACTCTTCCCTATTGTCAATTGACAAGCCACATTGGACTGCTTCCTTACTCTAACAGCAATGTAATCTAGCAGTGCGATAAATATGAGAGTTAATAGGAGAAGAAAATAAAGGTTCTGCCCTACTCAGTTATGCAGGGTAGAATCAACTGGCTCTGAATGGTTATACATGGTTCTTATCATGGAGCTGTAGAAAGTATCTTTAGCCAGGAATGCATTGTCAGCTTCAGTTGGTCTGTCAGCTACAGCCTTATCTAGAGAGAGCTGACCTTCCATTAGAAATACATACTTTTGTTACTTTTAATCTTGATTATCATTACACACTTTATGTGAGGTGGACTTGTAATTACAACTGGTACAAAATGAAGAGAATTTGTTTCCAAGTAGGTAAAAAAACTTCCCAAGTGTATAAGCCTAACTATGCTTGAAGATCAATAGTTGTTGGGCTTTTTAAATATAGTTTATGTGCAAGTTTCAGAGACCAATCAGTTTATAGTGGTCTTACATCTTTAGAAATGCCTTCTCTGGGATGGAGGCATGTTACCCTTCAGGGAGTTCTTAAAACTTGTTTGTTCTAGTCTGCTATAGCCAAAATTAACTGAGGTTTTATCCTGCTACTACTTTATCAGTTATATTTTGCCTGTATTATACGTTGAATGGTGTCCTTATTCTGTGTGTATGAAGCATGCTATAAATCTGTTAAACTAATGGAAATGCATGTGGTATGGATGTATGGATGTACTCCCAACCAGGCACCACCTACCTATTTCAAAAAGCTTTAAAAGTTGAATGTAATGTTTTAATATATTGGCTATAATTTTTGTAGGGCTAGGTGTTTGGTTTTATCTGAAAGTGAGAGAAGATGCTATGTATCTATGATTAGTTAGGCAAATAAAATTATATTAATACTCCTCACTACTTGGGTTGAAAGAGCTCTACAGATAAGAATCAGACATGATTATTTAAACTGTAGCATCTGATTCATTTACAATTATTGTAAATGAAGGTTGTTTTTATGAACCATTATAGGAAGAAAAGAATGGTTTTAACCAAAAGAGGAAATGGCTGGCACCTCTGAAACTGTCTGTCGTTTCTAAATGCTTCATTTCGTGAGTTCATTTTTCAAACTGATTTTCCTACAAAACTGGAAAAAAAACTACACATTGCTATTTTAAAGATACTTTGTTTACAATCCTTTGCCTTACCTTGAATATGTCTCACTGAACTTAATGGTTACTTCTGAAGAGCCATGTATAGGACTGCATTGCCAATCAGCTTCTTATAGCAAAGTGACTTTCTCACAGCTCAGATGGAAAAATGGAACTCCAGATGACAAGTGGGTGTACACAACACAACTTCTGAGCAGAATGAAGCCTTATGCTTCTTTATATCCATTTTTTCCTTACAACAAAATACTTTTTTTTTAAAAAAATAGCACACAATGTACTTCTCAAATTTAACCACAGTTTATGGTAATTAGAGCACACGCAAATCAATTGAATTGAGAGACATTATAATAACTGTAATTTTATCCAGAATGGATTGCTCTAAAATAAAATCATTAAACCTTGAGGCTGGGTATAGGCAAAGTCAATAGCAATGCACTAAAGGTTGTAGCCCCAAGCATCTGGAGAGTACCAGGCTGATTGTGGCCATTCGGATTAGCAACAGCCAGAATACAATCTCTCCCCAATCAGTCGGCATCTCAGTTCAGTTCCATGTCTCTTCAATCACAAATACAGCTTTGAAATGTACGCAGATTTGCTAAAAACCCTTCCTCCAAATGCCACTATTCACAGGCTGATGTAGAACCATGTTGTCAAGGGAAAGATGCTTTGAGCCTATAGTGACCCTGCGTAATTCACTCATCTATATGACACTGAGAGAATACGAATATGTTATGCAACAGGAATTTATACAGAAAGTATCACAGTTCAGGCAAATACATAAACATTCAGAAACTTGTCTGAGTTCAACAGAACCGATTTCCAACAGTACACTGGCTTGCTGTATTTGCTTTCCAAACCATCCAAAAGATAGAGTTTTGGCAATAAGAAAAGAATTATCAGACTTCATCTAATCTTCATATTAAACTTGTATAGAATTCCTTTTTTCTTGTCAAATACTCCCCGAAACAGGAAACAGGAATTTTACAAAAGCAATAAATGTTGAACTTCATGCAATGTTTTCATGGTGCTTTAAAAAATGAGCCACTTTGTGAATGTAGAGGAAGCTGTGGACTACAAACCAGAAGAACAAGTACAAGTCCTCTCAAGCTATGTTTATCATTATCGCAGAACACACAGCTTCATCTCCAAATGGAGAGAGACTTGAAAATTGGCAGAAACAATTCCTTACCCTCCATCTTAGAACACAGAACAAACCTATGGGTATTTTTCTCTGTGGGTTGCCATCCCTGGCTTTGTCAGCACCATGTATCTGAAGTTGCTTTTTATATATAAATACATATAAATTGGTATAATCAATCATATTCATTTCATTGAATATTTATGGAATACGCTGAACTTTAGGCACATCGAAGGACTTCAGGTATCCGACAATTCAACAATGACAATGGAAATAAATACAAACTTGTTTTTTTCTATGGGATGGATTCAAAACAATGGGCTATCTACATATACTATCATAATATAATGGACTACAACAAGTATTCTTAAACTCATTGTTCTGCCCCTGGATATGGGTATGGTTAACAAACTACATTTGTAGCTTATTCAGCATGTCATATTAATCCAGAGTTTGCCCTATACAGTAAAACCATCATTTATGTTTTGTTAATTGTATACTCATGGAAGAAGGCATTGGGTATCACTGAGCTTACCTATAACTACATCATATGCTTAACATAACATGCAAACAGAGTCACCATCTGATGTGATATTCCATGTCTACTTTGTTTATTTGATATTAAATCCCCTTTCACATTAATTCTTATCTTCTGCTGGAAGAAAAGGGAAGAGGGGAAAAGTTCGATTCCCCAAGAAAAAGTTAATTCCAAACTTGTAATATCTTTCTTGCCCAATAGTTATTCTGTTTGTTTTTATTCTAGCTAAAGGCAGAATGCAAAAACCTCACGTTGCTTTGAATTCTTAAAAAAAAAGTCCCTCCTAAAAGCTGAAGTGGTTTATAGCTAATGAAAACCAGCAAGTTCTTAGATTTTTAGTAATTAAAACCTTTTCAAACTGGTCTGCAAAAGATTCAGATCTATAGTGTGTAGTGCATTTAAACTGAGTTTGACGTAGAATATTTCCCCCCACTTTCTTTTTAAAAAAGGTTCAGGGGAGGGAGGAATTTATACCACACCACATGTTTCAGAGCTACCCTAAAAGCAAATAAGAATTTGCAAGAAGTACATCCAGCTACACGGTTCTTATTTATATATGGTAGAGCCCTATACACACCTCTTGGTTAAGGGCGTTTCTCAGATTAACAAATTGCAGCTTCTCTCCGGTAAGACTTGCTTTTATTTAAAACATCCCATAGAAAACTACCTTTACCTTGTTTGTTAAGCAAGTCTTCAAAACTATTTTTTTAACTTTGTTAACGTTTCCAAAATTGTGTTTTCCTGCACACCTGCCAATATACCACACATACAGGCTTCCTCACACCTTGCTTAATTAAAAACCAGTTCTGGCCTTCTCACAGATCTTGCTCATATCTTTCATGTTCATTTAATGTGAAATAAGTGCACGTGGACTGAGGTCCGAGATGTCTTCTTTGAACGATCCTTGGTAACTCGCTCTTGCCTTCAAATATTATAAAAGCTGGCATATCCCTTATGCATATGATATCCCTTATCTAATTCTGTGGCTAAAAGAAACATATGAAAATTATTTTGAGACAGAATCCTCCCACCAACCTTTGGAGCTTATCTAAACTTTTTGGAATATTATATTAATAAAATGCAAAATGGTCCCAGGTACAAAAGATTAAATGAAAATGTTCTAGTCAATATCATATAACTCCACAAAATAGTTCAAGCCAATGAACACGCACATAAAGCAAGAAGCCCTTGCCTCTCCATCAACATTATTGCTAACTACATTTGAGAACTGAAGACGCAAGTAAATACAGGGAGGCCTCAACTTACGACCACAACTGAGCCCAAAATGTCTGTTGTTAAATGAGACATTTGTCAAGTGAGTTTTTGCCCCATTTTACGACTTTTTTTCCCCCAGAGTTGTTAAGTGAACCACTGCAGTGGATAAGTTAGTAACACGGTTGTTAAGTGAATCTGGCTTCCCCATTGATTTTGCTTGTCAAAAGGTTGCAAAAGGGGATCGCATGACCTTGGAACACAGGAACGGTCAAAAGTATGAACCAGTTGTCAAGCGGATTTTGGATTTTGATCAGATGATTATGGGGCTGTGAAAAATGATCATGTCACTTTTTTCACTGCCGTTGTAATTTTGAACAGTCACAAAATGAACCACTGTAAGTCAAGGACTACCCGTACCTGTGTCAGGGAATGCCATCAATAAAGCTGGAGTTTTCAAAATGGTGGATGAAACATGGAGGAGGCTCCACAAAAAGGGCAATTTGCTTCCTCCCACCCCTAGTTACTACCCTCAGTTCCATGGTGCTTCCAGGCAAGCAGGAACCACCGAGTATATTCTCTGTAGACCCCCGTAATACATATTAAAAGACTTATCTGACTTCCACGAGATCCGAAGTTCACCCAAACAATTACTTCAAACCACAAGCTCCCTACTCCCACAAGATACCATTTTCTCTTGCTCTATATCTCGCCTAAGAGGGAAGGACTTACTTCTCTTCAGGGTCATTCTTATCCTGCCTCTTGAATTAATGGTTTAAAAACCGGTTCCTCGAAACATCAAGCAAAGTAGGTCACCTAGTCTCCCTTAGATTGCTGTTCCACATTGAAAATCAGCTTATTTCCCAAGTTTAATGTAGCCTGCTAATTTTACAACCAACTTGCTTATGCTAGAAATCCTTCAATCCAGTTTTTTTTTCAATTTCAGCAACAGTTATTCAAGCTGCAATAGATTCCTAATACTTTGGCAGAAGAAGAAAACAAGGTGTCCTCCAGAAGTTCTGGATTACAGTTCCCTCAATTCCTTACTAAATGGCTAGGGCTGTGTGCCAAGGGAATAGAAGTCCAAATCTTCCAGAGTACATCAGGATGAATTACTAGTTTCAGTTTCTTGTCTTTGACTCATCATCTACCTGATTGTTTTGAAGTTCACCTTCCTGTAACCATGTGTAGCTGTCTCTAACAACAATAGACTCCAGCTCCGCCTCCACAAACTACATTATGGGTTCACGCATGATATTAAGGCACAATGCTATTTAAATGCTGTGTCAAATTAACCCCACACACGATGCTGAACAAAAACTGATCCAATCACATTATTAAAGTATTTGTATTCCAAGCAGGGAAGAGCACTTTGGATGAAGTGTAAGCAGCTGACAGACAGTGTAACAATACTGATGCCGGAATTGGACCCAAGTCCTATACATCTCTACACAATATATTTTGCTAAAATATGTGAAGATGTTTTTGCTGTGAAGATTGTTTTTACCATGTTTGCTATAATGGATATGGTAGTTCCCTCTCTATTTTTGTGCCAAGTAAAACTGCATGATATCATTATAAATTGGAATTAACCACACAGGATTAATCTTTCCTTCTCAACAGTCTCCCACTTCTGTGCTATGAAAAGTTTTTATGAGAAAAGGTTAAGCCTCCCTCGTCTTACACATTCTCTATGATATGAAATAAATAAAAAATGGAGATGAAAATATATTTGATATACAGAGTCATTTTCAGGCAACTATGTTCTGAAGCAGTTTCTCTATCCTAGGGAATTATTAATAAAGGGGAAGTTTTAAGGTTTTCATTATTTATAGTAACCAAACATTACACAAAAATTGCTATTTTAGCATATTTAAGATTACTTCAATATTTCAGTATCCCATATTTTGGCAATTATGTAAATTAACAGCTGTCAAATATTTTAGACTTCCTCAAATATTTTAGCACTTTTCTTTAATTATGAACTTAGTAACTTTGTATGAAAATGTGTACAATTTAATTTTAAAAATGTAAAAAATAATAATAAAGATGATTCAGTACCAAAATAGATTCCAGAAATAAAAAAATAAAATAAAATAGCTCCTATCAGCTGAGAAAAAATGTTAAAGATGACTCAATATCTCCCTCCCCCAAGTATTTTCCTATAGAGGTAGGGGGTGGGGAAACAAGTCTAAAACATCTTATAATGTGGTATGATACTATTAAGGCTTTTTAAAATGTTAAGATTAAACAACCATTAAGTTTCTTTTTCTCTAAATTACATAGTGGCCAATCCAATGCAGGAAATGTAGGAAAACAATTATCTAGTCTTTCAATTCTTTCAGAAGCAGTTGTAGGAAGGCCCAAACTACATAAAACAGGGAAAGAGGAATAATAACCTTTGCCTTTTGTACTATTTTCTTCGTTGTATCTATTTCTTTTAAGCTGTTATTTATCACGGTAGAGAATACATAACTTGAATAAAATCACCTAGGTTCTAAAGCAATATGGATAAACAGATATTTTTATTTTTGTATAACACAATGAACCACACATCAGCCTATGATTGTTGGTTTATAGCCCACATTATTTTTGCAAATAACTCAAGGTGGCGAACATATACAATACAGCTTCCTATTTTCCCGACAACCTTGTGAGGTGGGTTGGGCCGAGAATGACTGGTCCAAGGTCACCCAGCTGGCTTTCATGGCTAAGGTGGGACCTCAACTCAGAGTTTCTTGCTTTCTAGCATGGTGCCTTAACCACTACACCAAACTGGGTCTCAGTTTGGTTAGCTCTCAATTTATGTAAACTAGCCTATGTAGTAACTAATTGGGCTAATTTCATAACCAGGATTAATCATGAGTATTGGGTCAGCTTATCATGAGAATACAGACTTAGTATAGGAAAACAGCAGGTAAGCATTTGCATTCCCATACCAATCCCTATGGGGGTGTCAACCTCAAGGCCCAAGGGCAAGATCCGGCCAGTGGGGTGTTTAGATCTGGCCCGCAGGGCCACCCTGGAAACAGTGAAGGACTGGCCCATGGAGCCTCTGTCAGCACAGGGTTGCAGGAGGCCGTCTCAGCCAAAAATGGAGATCAGGAGTCCATTTTCACTGACAGAGTGCTCAGGCCACCACAGGCACCAACACGAGTGATGTCATGCTGGCCACGCCCACCCTGGCCCCCCAATTACTTCCGATAATCCTAATCTGAACTGCATGTTAACATTTTGTACCCCAACACATTTATAGTGTAAACAAGTACACTGATTATGTACACACGCAGCCCATATACAAACTGAGAAGCTGAAAACACCATGATCAGATTCTACTTTCCAGAAACAAAGTGTAGATAAGTCCTAAGATCACAGCATACTCTTATTAATTTCAAGGAACTACTATTAATACATCTTGTCCTTCAATATAAAAGTCATAATTTGTCAAACCAAGCCAGTAAAAACCTGTGAAAGAAGCTATGAGCTAGAAACATTTGTCATGGATCACATCCAGGTAAGAAATTATTAACAAAAAACCTGGATTTTTTTCCTGAAATTCTATAAAATTGGATGTTATTAATTTTAATTATTTTAAGCGTTAAGATAATCAAGGTATTTCAAAATAGATGAATATGATGGAATATAATGAAAATATGCACTTTTATCCAATAATCATTCCAACCACCTCTGGAAGTACATAATAAAAGTCAGGATTTAGAACTACATTCAAATACTTATAAGGTAATGCATATAAATATCGTGACATATTCAGAAGCAACGCTGGATATTCAATTAATATTTATCTAGATAAATAGCTTAAAGAGTTCCAGCTAGATTCACATTTACATCATGTAACTTGATGCATTGCTTTATACAAAGAACCAAACCTCTTCTATATACTAAGTAAGTATTAGGCAATTGAAATAAATAGTTTTGCTTTATAAAGCAAATTGGTAATATTTTATTTGCATGTTAAGTATTATAAAAATTATAACTGGCCACTGTGCCTTAATTCTAAACATATTTCTATCTAGCTCACTGATGCCAAGGCAGACTTCATTTATGTCTTCCACATGTTCACATTATATATACATTCATGCTTATTTTACATGTGCTTATGTACAGACATGTGTGTGCATCAATTTTGTTCCATGATCATACTAATGATTTCTTTGGGAACAAGTGTATGAGAAATATCTTCCACATAATATGGCTTTTCTGCAGCTACTATAGTAATGTAACAAAAAAACTTAAATGAGCATATCACACACTTCCTTTTACATGATAGTCACTAACACAAATGAGGGAACAGTTTTGTTTGACCTATCCCACCTTTTATCCAGGAACTCGAGGCTTGATGTTCCCTTCTCCAATTTTCTCCCAATTATCTTGTGAGAAAGATTGAGCTAAAAGATAATGATTGGCTCAAAGTCATCTAATGACCCTTAGTGGCCACCCACCTAACCATAGGGTTACTCTGGCTTAGTTACATCTAAGCTACAGTAAAACATAAAAAGTTAAAATCAAACATTAAAACCAAAGAAACGTGAGGACAGCAGGGGTGGAGGGGGTAGGTGGGATTAATCAACCACCTTCAATGCGCTGTTCCCCCCACTGGGGTCTCAAGTCGACTGGCAGAGCCAGGTCTTTAGGCCCTTACGAAAAGATAGGAGGGTTGGGGCTAACCTGACAACGGGGGGCAAGATGTTCCAGAAGGCAGGAGCAACAGCAGAAAGGGCCCTCCTCCTGGACCCCACTAGTTGGATTAATCGGACTGATGGGGTCCGCACAGTGGTGAAATCTATTTTTTTTCACCACCGGTTCTATGGGCGTGGCTTGGTGGGGGTCATGTGACTGAATGGGCA
>JANHFL010003482.1:42771-56319 GCA_032468155.1 Oxyrhabdium leporinum | reverse complement strand
GGGGGGCGGGCGGGCTGGGGAAGCGATGTGGAGTCAGTCGGCCGAAAGGGGGAAAAAATGCAACTGACATCTGTCTGCTACTGCACGTTGTTTTGCATGATCTGTGGGGGAATTGTCCTTTTGCTGGCTGGGTTCAAAGAAAGCATCTCGGGTATCTTTTCTCTGTGAAGTATGAAATAACCTGCGTGTTGCGACCGGCTTCCACACACGATATAAGCGCTGCCATTGTGTGCACTTGGGAGTTCATTGCTGTGGTCCCAAGAGAGGCAGGTTTTTCACCTGAGGGGTTTTCCGGATTGCAAAGTGGGGTAAGCGTTGGGGTTGAAAAATGAAAAAAAAAAAGTGTTTTAAGAGGACTGAAATTAAACGTTCCCCTTTGATGAAGGCAGAATCTTCAAAAGTTGTCATTAAAAAAAAGAACATCTTTATAGTTTTTACCTGCCTTCAGGTGACTCATATCTTGTCCTTTGAGTAAAAAATACTTTTCAAGTATTTGGTAAATAAATCTGGCTGAATTCTAAGTATATGCTTTGTTAATTTCCTGTTTTAAAAAGGGAAAAAAAGATACTTTAAAAAAACCTCTTCAACCAGGGATTTGATTTGATTTTCCTCTTTTTCAGGACCATCTTTCTGGTGGGGTACACAAGAATAAGTCCATGGAGTCGAAGTAGTCCTGAACTTATAACCATTCATTTAGTGACTGTTTGAATTTACATGGAAATTGAAAAAAGTGACTTATGACTAGTCCTCACATGAACATCACAGTACAGTATCCTCACAATCATGTGATTAAAATTTGGGCACTCGGCAACAGGCAATGTATTTTTGACAGTTGGAGCACCTTGGGTCCATGTGATTATCATTTGTGACCTTTCCAAACAGATTTCAACAAGCAAAGTGGGGGGGGGGGGAACGACTGGATTCACTCAATGACCATGTAATTTATTTAACTGCCTTGCTTAGTAACATAAATTCTTACCTCGTTCGTAGTTGTAAATCGAGGACTATCTGTACATGGAAGCAGCAGAAGAGCAAAACCAAATATGGAGAACTACTTTTCCTCTTAATTTAGTAGGATTTGTGCATTGGGGCAAAAGGTTTTTCCCACTTGCACCTAAGCATAATGCAGCATATCCTGAATGCCTCTTCTCCTGTTCCCACATAACACTGTCTTCCTCTGATTACTCATTCTAGGATTAAAGCTCTATTTTCCCTCCTCTTCCTACTTCTTCCAACAGTAAGCAACAAGGCCTATAAAATCGTCTAGCTAGAGGAGATTTAAGGGGACTGTGCTAACCTGAAACAGGCAACAGATCTATAATGGGGACAGCAGATTTCATGTATATAAAAAGTTTTCTGTCAGCTGAAGGATATGAGTCAAACCCAAATAAATTGCATTATGGCTTGAATCCAGTCTTCCACTGCCTTCTGTCAGCCAAAGGCCTAAACTTATCATTTGTAGAAAGGGTTTTCTCCTATCTGTCATTTTTACTCTTCTGTGCCAGAAGTCTGAACTGATCACTTACAGAGAACTTTCTCTTGCTCAATCTGTTGTAACTCTTCCAACTTTTTTTCTCTCTCTGCCTTTCTCCTGTGTTCTCTGCCCTCCACCAAATTAGGGTTGGGACAGAACAGCTCAGCCCTGCTTTTTTAAAAAAAAAATCCTTAATACCTTTTAGAGAAAATCAAGGTTTTTGTTTTATTTTTAAATTTTATATAGCTGCCCATCTCACGATTGATTTCTAGGAGTAAATTCATAATTATTTGGAGTTGTGGAGTTGAATTCAGTCAATAAATAATGTTTCACAGATAGTCCTCATTTAGCCCGTTTGCAGTTATGACACTGATGAAAAAATAATTTTATGATCAAACCTTGCATTTGCAATCTTTGCAGTTTATAAAGCAAAGGAAGGCTGAAGTAAGATTGTAACTACAGTTGCAGTTTTACTCAGCCACTGCTTTGCTTAACAACAAATTGCTGGTCCCAATCGTGATCATTAAATGAGAACTACCTGTATTTGTATCTGTACCTGATTACAGGTAGTCCTCAACTTAATGTTGCATGGCAACCATTTGAAGTTATAACAGGACTACCTGGAGGCCCTTGCATCCGGATTGTAAATCTGATAGTTGCCTCCCCAGCAGTCACATGACCAAACCTCAGGCACTCAGCATCCTGGCGACATTTATAGTGTTTAACATCATATAGTCACATGATCACATTTTACCACAGTTTTGTCAAAAACCGGCAGTTACTTCCAGTTTTTAGCAAGACCATGAGTTCATTTAATGACCATGGTGTCTGCTTTATGACTATCATAAAAAAGATTGCATGAAGATCCATTTTACAATCATCACAACTTACTGCCCTAATGGGTAGGCTCCATTATAGTTGTAAGTTAAGGACTACCAGTATGTAACTTATTTCAAATAGCCTAGGACTTTTGAAAGATGTGATCTTCAAATGAACCCACCATCTTTATAATAGAAGTATTTCTTTTGGTGCATAAATGTAGCTTTTTAACATTTTGATCCAGTTTGATTATTCTGCATATATCTCTCTAACAATGGAATTATCTGTTTATTCAGAACTGCCATTTAATAAGAATTATTTATAAGTAACTGCATCAGTAACAGTTGAATTTTAAGTGACAGTTAACACAATCTTGATAGGCTGGTACTTTATAATTATATTTATTTAATTTGCTGCATAATATTAAAAAATAAAAAAAAATCTGAGTTTGGTGTCTTCATCACAATTTAGAGTGACCTTTAAAGCTGAAAGCAATCCTTTTAGTTTTCTTTGTAGAGAACTCACAATTAGCCCTGTTGTTGTGACAAATTACTGGTTTATATCAGTCTAGTTGCAGACATATTACTTATCTATGTATCATTACCCTGGTGTCTTTTATGTCCCAACATTTATAGTTTCTGGAGGGTCTTTTAATATTGGAACATACAGGATATCAGTCTGTCTGCTACTTTGTCAATTTTGTGGATAGAATCAGTTGAAAATCTTTCCTTATTTGGAATTACACCAATTTTCCTTCTACAAGAATATCCAAATAATGATTAGTTGAATTCTTTAAAAACTTTACTAGAAAAGATGGGGGATGAAACTATTTCAAAAATCCTGGAAGCTTTTAATTGTGGAGTACAATAATCTCTATGATTATTTTGCTCTTTACTTACTGTCCACACCTTTAGTCCAAAGTTTTTTACCATTTGCTTAAGCAAATTTCTCATGTTTTGTTTAGTCATCATTCATGATTTACTAATCATTACACCCCATAGTGTCATTTGCTTTCTTTTAGTGTATCACAACATGGGGATCAAGCCATTTTGGTTTATAAGTAGTGGTTGATAGATTAGCACTATGTGTGAACTTGGCAAACTGTAGCTTAGTCAACAAATCATACTTAAAAGTTAACTCAGTGAGATGGGCAGCAAACAAATTTAATAAATAAATAAAAATAAATAAAAGTAGTAAGACGCGTGAACCTAAGTAGGTTTTGTAGTCATTTAACGTAAAGCACAGAGAACAAATTAATGCATAGTCTGATAAATATAAGCCTCCTTTAATTCTGAACAAAACACAGCTGTAGAAAGGTTATTGGAGATGGTTGTGTTGGGAAACACCCAGTCTGGCAGAAAGGAAGGAAATGTGGAAGTAGTCTGGAGTCACTGCACAACCTCAAAAGAGCTAGGTCTGACCGACCCACCCCTTAAGTTCTTTAAAGATTTATCTATTTGTTCCCAGGAGTAAGTTGCCAGACCAGGGAGATTCGTGTATTATAGGCAGAACATAATAAAGTAGTTTGAACTCTGCAAATGCGAGTATGATTGTTCACATGTAACAGGTTGGGATTGAGGTGCCCAGATTTCAAATTAATATCTTTATAATTTCACCTAGTTCTCTGCATTCCTCCCACTCTTAAATGCTCCACTAGAATTACACTCATGTTGTATACAGAACATATACCAGTCTTCTAAAAAAAAAAAAAAGTAAACGAACAGATGCAAAGTTACCAAGCCATTCTTGTCATGATGCAGATGCTATCCTTGGTCAATAGGTTCCACCCCGACAGAACTCCCAATGTTTTCCTGCATGGGCCCATAACCTTGGGGAAAATCCCCCCATCCCCAGTTTATAGAATCATCTGACTTGGACAAACTTTACCATCTGGCTTGTGTACATATTCCAAGGGTTATTCAGGTTGAAGTGAATTGCAAGAGACAAGATTAGAAGCTCCTGACTCGTCTCCCTTTCATCCTGTGTCGACAGATGATGTAAATAAAAGAACAGTTATCTCTTGAAGAATTTAATGCCCATTAAGTAGTGAAGTCCCAGAAGGTGTGGCTGACATACGTTGGAATGTCTTGTTCACATAATCAGGGAATGGTTATCTCAGCATAACCCTGAGATAAGACATGGTTTAAAGTGTGAGCTCAAGAAATAGAGATACACTGATTTAAAATGTCATCCTGATGACAATTTTTCTTCTGCCAGTGGGAGCAAGACACATCCCACTAACCCATTACATGGTTTATTCTTTTGACTTAAGCTATGTTTGCCTACTTAGCATGATATTCCCCTCACTCACTCCCATGTAGCACTTTAATTGAAGACCTAGTCTTATCTGGCCTGAATCCCAAGGGGCTGCCATTTAGAGGAGGGCTTTCAAACTTGTGGCCCGTGGGCCCGATGCATCGCATCAGGCCCCGGTCCCGGCCCTGCCTGGTTTAGCAAAGGGGAAAAAAGTCTCGATACATCATGTGATGCTGCCACGATGACACGAGTTTGACACCCCTGATTTAGAGTTTACAAAAACTAGAATGGGTATCCATGGTTTGTCATAGGTAACAAACTGGTTTCTGTAATCCTAAATACTGTAGTAGCTGATTGAAGAAAAAAGTATGGTTTCACCAACCAGACTTTTCAAGTTAGCATGTAGTGCAGTTGAGCTTTAGTATATAATCTGAATTCACAAGTATAATTTATTATTCTTAATGATTCAGCATGAATACATGAATGCAGCCAGCTAAATACATTTCCAACAAACAACAATTAAACCATGGCTTAGTGTCATTGCACATTTCTGGAAATCCAGTAGGAAACTTCTTACAGCCAAGGCATTTCTGATTTATTGCATTCCTTTAATAGTACACAAATTGGATTATCAAATCTCTGCAGAAATTCAGACAACCACTAAATAGCAAAGAAAACAACCAACCCACCAATTCCTACTGTACTTTTCTGCATCTCTTTTCTGCATTTTGATCTTTGTTAACTAGAGATGATAATCCCCATGCATTATAATATGATCTGGAATGCTTAAATGTAAAAGAAACAAATCAGGTTGAATCTCAACATAATGGTTTGGAATCTGGAGTATTATGCTGCTTTTAATGCATTATGTCTAATGATACGGAAAGGAAAAAACAGAATATTATCTTCAGGAGCTTTCTCCTAGGAGCCAAATTCGCAGCTGTTCTTCCACTTAAGATTTCTCCTCTTGCTCTGATATTCAGATAATTTGTCTGAGCCAAACGGCTTTCTGAGCTTTTTTTTTTTTTTTTTTTTAATAGGAGCTGTGTCTGCTTTCAGATTCTCAAATTTCCCCTTGCAAAAACTGAAAGTATTGAGAAATCTGTTCAAGTTATCAACCATCATAACTTGAGCTAGGAATGACAGCAGCAAAAGGCTGGTCCAGCTTTGGGAGTTCAGAAACTTTCCCTCCTGCTATATAACATATTTGTTTCTAGCCATTTTATTTTAGCTACTTTCTACTATGGTTTCTAGTTACAAAATGTAGCTGCTCTTTTGGTTGTGTTCCTTTGTTCAGACTACTGCAATTAGAAGAAAGCTATTCAAAGGAGCTCCTCATTTTGTGCAGCACACAGGCACAAAAATGTAACTCGTTCCAGGATAAGAGGCAATGGTCACAGTGCTTACAGTTGATGGCTAATAATTATCAATTTTGTTTTAGCACAAGCAGCTGACCCTAAAAGGTTTTTTAAGGGTATAAATAGAGAGCCCAGCATATAGTTTAGAACAATAGAGCTTTCATGAGATACAGCTGCTTCTTGGAACATGTTTGCACAGAAGCTTCCCACGGTCTGTGTTTGGTCTTTTACAAAGAACTAAAAAAATTAGGGATCCAGAGGTACCAAATACAAAAACAAGAATATATTTTGCAGAAATTTTGCAGACCTCAAGGTCCTTTTTTTCAACCTATAATGATGGTGTCATTTCATTCTTCTGCTTTGCAGATAATTGTTTAGACCAAGAACCGAAGTCTCTGACCCTTTTCACCTGTATTTTGTTCATGGAAGACCATTTTGAATTGTTTGAGAGGAGCAAACAATTATGTTTGGATTATGTTTCTATACCTCCAGTAAAAGTAAAATTTTGGTAGGTTTTTATCAGATGTACTAGGTAAAACAGACCTAGTCAAATCAACTCTACAGGTTGCCTAAAATTGCTTAAAAGTATTGAGATTGGCTAGAACAACAATTTCGCAAGCCTGATTTATACTTCAATGAATTCTGGAGACATCTTCCTGAGCCAATATCAACTCTCATTCTGGACTTTAAAAATACTAGATAACGGTTCCTGTATACTTCTGTAAAGGTGATCTTTCTTAGTCTCTATAGTTTTGCTGCATCAGATACCAATTTCTTTCTAAACTGTCTGCTACAGCTGCCTCTCACAAAGTCTGAATGACAGGTTCATGTGTGTGCATGCAGTTAGCAGATTAGGGTTGCAAAACTTCATTAGACCAGTAGATGGCAGCAAAGAGCTATATAAAAAGTTTAAATTCTAAACTGCTGTCAAACTACGGTCATCCCTATTCTTTTGTTTTGGTTGGGTAATGTTGGGTAATTCTTTAGACTCAATCTCCAAAGGATGCCCACTCACTTTGAAAGTTTTGGGTCACCAATCTTAGTGTATTATGTGAATGACCAAATGTCACCTTTGATCTATTTAGTAAACTAAGACTAAACAAACCATTAGGGCTGTGCAGTACTTTGGATTTGATCTACAAAGATGCTTTTGAGTTGTGGACATTCACAAAATGGCCACTTACTAAATACCAACTACTGAAAAACAAACTGGTGATAATGCTTCCTCCTGCTGCTTATCACCTACAACAGGGGTGTCAAACTCAATTTCATTGAGGGCTGCATCAGAGTTGTGTTTGACTTGGGGCCGGATGGTCATGGCCAGGGTGGGTGTGTCCAGCTCGACATCACTCATGTCGGTTCACCTGTGGTGGCCCGAGTGCTCTGCCAGCTCCATTTTCACTGGTAGAGGCACCGTGGGCTGGTCCTTCGCTGTTTCCAGGGTGGCCCTGCAAGCCAGATCTAAGCATCCCGTGGGCCAGATCCTGCCCAAAGGCCTTGAGTTTGACACCCCTGACATACGATATTTTTCAGGTCTGGAGTTGAGGTCAATAACTCTCTTTCCCTGCTACTGTCCAACAGCCAATATTTAAGCCCTGCTACCTATGACAGATAAACAACTCTCTGCCTACTTACCTAATGAGCTCATCCAGATTAGGTGACCTCCCTGTAGGACATATATGGAATCCCCCTAACCAAGTTGCTCAGACCAAAGAAGCTACTTGGGTAAGCAGAAAAATGTTTTGAACCAACAAGAAAAGAAATGCAGTTGCCATGACTCAGCTTCCAGACAACTCTACCTGGATGACTGAGAATCTTATATATTGCCACACATTTTGAGGAAGAAACCCTGAGGCAGGTGCTGGAATATGAAAAGACAGCAAAAATGTGGCAGACTACAGGAATCACCTATGCTTCAAACTCAGGTACAGACAACAGAGCCTCATCCCAACAAACCCATGGCTGCAATCCACAGTCAAGGTTGGTTACAGAGCAGACAAGATCCTACAGAAAGCAGAAGGACATTTCCTTGATGAAGGATAAGACAGGTCCACTTCACCATTGATAGCATGCAACAAGAGTGCTCTTTTTGCAGCAACTGCTCACTGATTGACATTTTCATTGAGATATGACTTCAAAATTCTCTTCCTGTTTTGTCACAGTCAGTAAGCATCCCATCAATGTATAGGTGAAGTTTCCTTCCTGTGTTCCAACATGAATCTCTTTACATTTGTTTACAATGAACTACTTGCATTTGTCATTCTAAAGTCTGTTCATCCATTTTGGACAGATTTTTTGTTTTTTTAGATTTCTTTGCAATCCATTTTTATTTTACTACCCTGAAGATATACAGTAGTAACATCAGCAAAGACGACAAAGAGCATAGTGGCTCATAAGGGGGGGGTGAGGTGACAATTGGCAGGCTTGCATTCGAGACCCGTTGCTGCCACGGGGTGGGGTGAGCTCCGTTTACATGCTGCAGCTCCTGCCAATCCAGCAGTTTGAAAGCGGACGACCACGAGTAGATAGATGAGTACCACTTTGGTGAGCAACTTTATGGGGACATAAAAGGAGCCACCAACTGGATGTCCCCACTGGGCAACAGTGATGTTACTGGCAAATCCTTCCGCCATTGAAGTGCTTCCAACACTGAAATAGTAGTAGTAGCAAAGATGACCAAACTTGATATATGAAAAAGTATGGTGTGTTATGGTATTTGAATCTATATCATTAATTGGACAGTATTGTCTAATTAGCTCCCTGATTACAATATTTGTTATCTTAGGAATTCTACTTAAGAGAGGAAGAAATTGATTCTGATTTATGAAATCGTGTTGGTTCCAAGTAACCTGTATTATAATCCTAACTGAATTTATTAGTTTTAGAAAGTAGCTTTTCTTCTGTTTTTAAGAGGATATTCAGATTTCCATTCCTGACCTCTGCCCACTCTTGCTCATACATTTCTTTTATATTTATTTTAAATAGGTGCGAAAGTAACCAAACGCAATAAATGGCAGACAAGTGAAAATTCCAGCATCCCGGTCTCTGTATATCATTTCTCCTAAACTGTGGGTAATGCTTCAGAGAACAGAATACTGATAAATTCTGCACATTCATGTTGGATTTTTACAAAGCAGCTGGAGAAACTTGATCAGTAAACCACTGAGAGGTGCTTTAAAGTAGCGGTCCCCAACCTTTTTTGGCACCAGGGACCAGTTTTGTGGAAGAAAAATTTTCCGCAGCCTGGGGATGGTGGGGGTGGTTTCAGTTTTGTTTGCTCACTCGCCGCTCACCTCCAGCTGTGCGGCCTAGTTCCTAACAAGCTCGTGGTCCAGGAGTTGGAGACACCCCCCTGCTTTAAAGGGAAAGAAAAAATCCTTGTAGAGAACAATATCCAATTCTACATTTTATATTTTAAAAAGCCTGTAATGAATGAATAAGGATTAGTACTATATTAAGATTAAAAGCAAAAAATAGAAAAGGATGGGGGGGGGGAGGGTTATATGACCCCTGCAGTATGTCACTCACAAGGGGATGAATACGTTTTGAAGGAAAGGAACTCAAATGTATGATCTAATAACATAGATCTGTGAGATATTTAAACTATATCTTTTTCTTTTACCTTGGCTATTTCCAAGATAGCATTCATATCTTATTTATATTTTGTGATTGTGAAGCTACGTGTTATGAATAGATGGTAGCGTCATTTCTCTTCATTAGTATAATATCCAAACCTGGTTTATTACATCAAAATAAGCAAAAACTGCAAATAAACAATCTCATATTGATTGTGAGTTTGGAAATCCTGTCTTGCTTGGAAGTAACAAACTGTGATAAATAATGCTAATATAATATTGCATATAAAGATACTTTATTTCCACCTCATATATTAAGTTACACAAACCAGGATGTTTTATACATATATCCATTCATGGATGTTTAGAAATGCTGGCATGAAATTGTATAATTGAATTTAAGTGTTTAAATAAAATCAAATTTTATTATTAAGATTAAAGATTAGTATGTTTAGTAAAAAGTTTATATTGATAAACAAAGCATCAATACCTATGAAAAATATGGTCTTACTATTATTATGGTTTGTTGCACAATCAACCTCACATTATTTGGCATGGCAAGGACTTGGGATAGGTAGATGTTGATGTATGATGGTATTATAGGCATGATCACAGGATGTAAACTGTTCCAAGTAAAGCTGCCTTTTGCAATTGTCCAATGGTCATTCTGTCAATGCCAACGGTGTTTAACTGGTGCTCCACTTACTGTGGGATTGCACCTAAGGCCTCTTTTATTGTGGAGTCCTTGATGCTCTCTGAGTTTAGTTGTTTTCTTGCAGATGTTTCATTACCAAACTAGATAACATCATCAATACACTGCTGTTGTTACTTAGTTTGGTAATGAAACATCTGCAAGAAAACAGCCAAACTCAGAGAATATCAAGGACACCACCACCCCTGCATTTCAACCCTGAGTTACAAATATTCTCTTCTATGGGTAACACCAATTATTATTTGTTCTTATTATTATTACCATTATTACCAGAATCTGATGCTAAATAATAGCCTACCAACTTTCTTGACTCTTTTGAATAACGTTAGCGTTCTTTGGCAAAAGAAAGTAATAGCAATCTCCTGTGGCACTATTTTTGTTTGGAAATATGCTAATATAAACTTTGGCATAATAGAGCTTGTCTTTAAGGTAGCAGAAATCTTTGTAATATAACATTCATAACACATGGTGTTTAAAAATTATCTTGAGCTTTAGACAACTCCAAAAGCAGATAAGCCACGGTGCAAATTAAATCTGCAAGGAAGAGGCTAAAACAGATGATTGTTAGATATTCCCATTCCCATCCCATTCACTATAAAATTCTATCCCGAAAAATTGGTGATGCTGTTTTGGCAGAAAGATGATCTTACATAGTAAAGGTGTAGAGTGACATTTTTTCAATCATTTCAGCCATGTAGGACACTACAGTGACCATTTATTATAGGTGACTCTCAAAAGATAGGACAAAACTACATCTTTTAAGAGTGCAACTTTGATTTAGAGGAGGATACAAACATTTCCCTGTACATGATCTATAACATTTCCCCCCATTTTTATTGCCTGTTGCTCAAGGAAAATTACAATCTGTTTTTGATTATTTCAGCCTGCTGGCTGTCAGAGTTAATTTATTTGTCAATCAGTTCTGATGCTGCTGGGTGGTTACTATGAAAGTAATTATTATCGGAAAGCTCAGGGGATGCCACAAAGACATGCTTTTTTCAAGGTCACATTTCAAAAATAAAAGAAACTTATAGACAAGATTAAGTGAGGCCACACACAGCAAAGATTTACCATGCTTTCTTGACTGCTCCCTTCAGATATTTTCCTAGGAAATCTTACACAATATGGGTAGGTGTTGTAGTCTTCCACAGATGTTCTCCAAAGCATCTGAAGGCAATGGATGGAAACTAATCAAGGAGAGAAGCAACCTAGAACTAAGGAGAAATTTCCTAATTAATTAATCTGTGGAACGATTTGCCTCCAGAAGTTGTGGGTGTCCTTTCACTGAAGGTTTTTAAGAAGAGATTGGGCAACCATTTGTCTGAAATGGTATAGGGTTTCCTGCTTAAGCAGGGGGTTGGACCAGAAGACCTCCAAGATCCCTTCTAACTCTGTTATTCTGATATTGTTTCAGTTTGCACTAAAAATATCATCAGTCCACTCCTCCACCACTAATGGCTAAATATGGTAGAAGTGTTAACTCCTGAATAATAGACAGAAGTGCGAAGCAGATTGCCTAGTCTTAATATAGGACAAAAACATTATACCCAAAATGGATACCAGTTAGTATATCACAATCCCAGTTACATTATCTTATATGATCAATGTGACATAAGCATATTACTGTATCTAGCGTCAGCAAACTGCATTCTTGGGCAGATGCAAGAATCCTAGTGCTCAGGCAGGATCTATTGCTGATATCTGTCTTGATTTCTGTGCATGCTTTAGTAGTTCAGAGGCACCATAAAAGCTTCCTATGGAACATCAGAATGCTTCCGCGGAAGTGTTGCTGTTTGTCATTACAGGAAATTTAAACACGATACTTGAATCATTGCTACCAGATGAGGCCATGAAAGCCTTTGGCAGAAGACAATGATTTACGAGGGGCCAAATTAGGGAATTATGTGTGTGGGAAGAGAGGGAGCCTTAAACCTAAACAAATTTTTACTCAGTGTAAAATATACCTAGTGTAAGCATCTGCAAATCTTTTTGCTTGGTGAATTCCTAAGCGTTGAATTGAGATCTATGAAGTTCCTTTCTCTGGGAGACCTAAGCCAGCTAAAACCTTAAGTATATTTCAGGCTGACAATTCATGATACAAATTCTGTAACAGATCACCTCAGTTGTTAAACAAATTTGAATTCCAGGCATGTTGGTGGCTCCACTTGGTCAGGATTTCCATACTGATCTGTATAATTAACAAATCCACTCTATCTTTGGTTAATGCTGACTTTTCTATGGAGCCAAGTCTCTGAATTCATTCTACAGAAAAGCATGAATTAGTTGCTGATACAGGCTTTTTAAAAATGATCATATTTACCATATGCCCCAAGGTCAGTGTTCCTCCCAAGTTACCCATGAGGCCCTTTAAAATAACCAAACCAAAATTATTATTCTTGCAGCACATAAAACATCCTCAGTATTTCACAATTACTTGGACTATATGTAGAAGAAACAAATGTTCTAATTTAGGCAAGCCTCTTCTGCACATTTATGTCACATTGCTCATGAACCTACCACAAATAAAAATAAATGTGACTGACTCCTTCCCCGATCAAAGGATCCTGAACAAACGTAGCAGTCATGGGATAAGAGATATCCTTTTATTGTTCAGAGACTAATAATTTGGAGAATAGGAATAAAAACCACAGGGCTAGTATGTCAGATAACAAATTATAAACATTTACATACAATTTAACATTTGCTGAGAACTTGATCCTAAGGCAAATACAAAAGTAGAGTTATGATACTGGAAGAAGTTTTCTTGCTTGCTTGAGATGCTTTTGTAAAAAGCAAGAACAATACCCAGAAGTTTGAATCTCAGAGGAAAGGAAATCTGACTAGAAAGAAAACATGGCCTAGAAAGAGAAAAGGAAGCAGCCTATAATCCTGTGATGTTGAACCTATGGCACGCGTGCCAGAGGTGGCACGCAGAGCCCTATCTCTGGGCACGCGAGCTGTCGTCCTAGCTCAGCTCCGTCCAGCATGCGCATGTGCCTCCCACTGGCCAGCTGGTCTTTGGGTCTCTGTTGCGCATGCACGGGAGTCAGGGTGCAATGTGTGGGGGTTGCATGTGCATAGGGTCGGGGCCAGTGGTGGAATGTAGCCGGTTCTCACCGGTTCGCCTGAACTGTTAGGTAATTGCTTATGCAGTTCGGAGAACCGGTTAAAAATAAAGTGCAAAAAAGGTGTTTTTTTTTCTTTCTCTCACTTCAGGTAATAGCTCCGGGCAGACAGCCAAGAACCACTTAATAGTTGCACCTGGAATGCAGCTGAAACATGCTGAATCAAGTCAATAAACAACAGAAACTGACAGGATTAGGGCAGGGAAACCTATCAATCACCCATCTAGGG
>JANHFL010003482.1:24196-42195 GCA_032468155.1 Oxyrhabdium leporinum | reverse complement strand
GGTTGGAAGAATTTTGTAGGCTTTCTCTTCTTTATTTGATCTCAGTTTGTAAGGAATGTGGACAGATCCACTCTGTGTCCGGATTTTTATGTATGTGGGTTCCCTTTATTCAGTTATGGCCAGGCAGTGTGTGAACATAATGTAAATAAATTTTTCCTCCCAGCCCTAGGACTTGTTAAATTTAAATATTAAGAATATGCAGCTGATCCAGGCAGGCCCCAATCTATATACAGTACTTCGTCTCTTTTCCATCAGTTGTCAAATAAAATCATTTAGTGAAATGCTTCTGAATGTAAGCTGGTACATTGAATGATGTATTTAAGGAGGAAAGAACCATAACCAATATACTGACAACTCTCAGCCCAGTAACTTGCTGAAATACTCTAAATAGAGTGTGTCAAGAGCAGCTTAAGGAAAGAATTAAGGCAGCCAATGCATGAAGCCAGAATGTTATTTATTTCATGAATTTATATACAGTACTACTTTTTAAAACCATCTAGATTTACTATAATGAAAACATTCCCAGTCATAAAATGTGTGTAATAAAATCAGTACAATTAAACTTTATAAAAGCATATCAACTTACAAATGTTATATTAATATACAAATATTATACACTGAAATATCAATTTGAGCAATAAACACATAGGGTACAATACAATGGAATTACACCCACATACAGATATGGGTGTAATTCCACTACATCCATTTTACGTATATATATAATTGCAGCCTTTTGTTTGGAAGGCTGCCATATTATTTTAAAACGACATAAAGGCAAAATCACCTAACTCATCAGTTTTTTAAAAGTTCATTTTGTTTAACTTTTTGTCCTAAAACAAAGATATTAATGTATCAAAGTGATAAAGGAATTGAGTTATTATTTATTTGTTAAATTTATTGGCTGCCCATCTTACCACATGGTAACTCTGATTTCCAAGAAACTTAAGCATACTTATGTATTTAAAACTGTTCATTGTGTCATGGCCCAATTTTAATTCATTATTTATATATGCACTCAGAGAGGAAAGGAGAGAGATGAATGCAAAGTTCAATATATTATGAAATACAAAATTTTCTTAACTGTTGCAGTCATGTTTTATTTACAGATTGAACAGAAATGTCAAGAGTGGGAAAAAGAGATCTAGTTCAATGGTAACTTTGAACTGTCTGAATTGTGTGTGTGTGTGTGTGTGTGTGTATGCATGCACACATATATATGTATTGCAGGCATATACTACCCTCTGGTGGTAACAAAATAAAATAAAATTTAGAGCAGACAACTAATACTGATTAATGCCACATCAAAACAAAACAAAAATATGTCAAAGTGATAACTATTCTGATTAAAATATTGGATGAATGATGTATATAATAATGTCCAAAATAATGTATTTTGGCTCAGTAAAAAATAAAGGCTTGGAGGCAATGGTTACAATATTGAAACACTCTTAGGTAAAAACAAAAGTACCCTCAAAATATACTCAGGGAAAAAATCGCTATTTTAAATAATTTTGATTCATTTTCCGTGTTGAGATAAAGTTCAATAGTTACTGAATTCATTTGTCATCCATTATGTGTTTATATTCTGAAGAACTTAATTCTGTGAGATGGTTATGAAATGTTGCTGATTGGATAATAGAAAGAATGTGATTAAATATCTAAATATAGTAATATTTCAGGCTCTAGATGATTTCTGAATTTCATAAGACTATAATGTAGAAAGGAGTCATCTGCTGACCTAAAGATATTGTTGAAGTACAATGCCAACCATTAAAGCCTTATAGCCAATGAGAGGCAGAGCTGGAGGCTGTGTTTCAGCATATTTGGAGATCTACAAGTTGCCTACTCCTGCAACAACCTGCTTTTCTTAACTTTTGAAAACTGTTCCATGATACAGTACATTACTGTGTACCAAAGTAAATGGAAGAGAATTGGGATGGCGAAATAGCCATTCCAAGAAATGGAGATTCTCCGTCTTCCAAATAAGCCAAGCTATGATTCCCAGAAGCTTAATTCACTATGGCAATGGTTGTTGAGGGTGGGACAGCTGGTAGTTGTCATTTGGCAATTCCAGAAAAGCCAGATTACAAATGCAATGATCATAAAATCTGTGCAAACAGACCCATTGTTGGAGTAACAGTCTTGTTTTAATTTAATCATTAAGTAGTATCTAACTATATTGCGATTGTGGAGTTGTGCAGGATTATGGAACAATCAGAAAAGGTGTACAGGTAGTCCCTGACTTACAACAGATCATTCAGTGACTGTTCAGTTACAACGGCACTGAAAAATGTGACTTATGACCATTTTTCACATTCACGACTATTGCAGCATTCCCTGTGGTCATGTGATCAAAATTCAGGCACTTGTCAACTGTCTCATATTTACGACCGTTGCTGTGTCCCAAAATCATGTGATTTGCAAGCAAAGTCAATGGGTAAGCCAGATTAACAACCAGGTTACTAATTTATAAACTGCAATGAGTCACTTAACAACTGTGGCAAGAAAGGTCATAAAATGGGGCAAAACTCACTTAACAAATGTCTCACTTAACAATAGAAATATTGGGCTCAATTGTGGTCATAAGTTGAGGACTATCTGTACAAGCGAAAGCATGCTGTTAGGACAAAAGTTTAATTTAAACAAGATCTTTTCAGTCAAACATTTTAGAAAGGTTAAAAACAAGACTCGAGTTTGGGTTGGAAAAGGTGCTGGATACCCATGAAAGCACCATCATGGATGGAATTTTGACTTAGGTAAGACATTTTAAGTGGTTGCAGTGTTAAGCCCAATATGCTATACTGATGCCTGTTTTTAGGACAGTGGCAGTCCCATTTCTTCATATTGCATATCACTCATTTCATATGACGCAAAAAATTTCCTAGTACAAATTCCAGTTATATTCTAGAAAATATGAATTTTCTGCAGTGAGCTGTGGTTTCCTAGCAGAAGGCTGACAGCTTTTCATTTCAACAGATGAGATCATGCAAAAAGTGCTATTTGTAGAATTACGGAAAACCACTGCATTTGTTTTGAAGCTAATAACATATTTTCATTTATCAAACTGAACTTCTGCAGAATCCATTCTAGCCTAATTTCCAGATTCTCCATTTCTGCCTGACTACTAATTTGACTACATGCTCATCATGCAAAAGAGCAAGAGTTGCAAGATAAAAAAGAAAATAACTTTCTCCTTATTCCCTTTTATCTTTCTACATGTTTGTACTCCTGAAAAATGCAAACAACTTTAAAAAGAGTCCCTTTTTATTTCTCTTCTCTGTTCTTTTCAAGGCTAAAGTAACCTGTTCCAAATCCTTAAAAGGAAAACTTTTTGTCACTGAGCTATTAAAAATTATACATAGAATATTTTAGGCACTTAAGTCTTTCCTAAGCACCAGTATGAAGATCTTAATGTTTGTGCTGTTTAACTTCTGATATTCTGTTTGGGGGGAAAAAAACGGCATCACAATGGCTGGTACCCATTCTTAATGACATAGAAGCCATTTTGGAAGATACCTTTTATAAATGTAGTTTTGAAGATTTATGAAGATGCTATTGAAACCTGTTGACCCCATTTTTACAAGACTGACAACTGCACATCATTATTTGATTAGTACTACCGGTGTTTGGGATAATTAATACAACAGTAGTGTGTTTAATCATATTATAATTAAGAATGTTTTATTCAAAAATACTCTCAATGTCTTAAATACTTACATCTGTACAAATGTTTTTGGTCCTCTCCGAGCTTGTTTTCTTGCAGACGTTTCATTACCCAAACTAGGTAACATCATCAGTGCTAGTTCTAGTCTGCAAGTAAACAAGCAAGCTCAGAGAGCACCAAGGACCCCTCATGTCAACCCTGAGCTACAAATGTTCTCCTTTATTAGCACACATCTTTCTAGGCAGAAATGTAATGTTCAGTTTTCTTTAAAAGTAGCTGTATATTTATGCCCAGTCCCAAATTGTGTAGATTTTCCCACCTCTTTTAATGTTTATTACTGTGTATTATTCTGCTGTGTGCTGTTTATATCTTGCTGATCTGTTTTCTGCCATTTCAAACAAATATTGTCAAACATATATCCAACAGGCCTTGAGTCATAAGGGGATAGGATTCTGTACAAAGGGAAAGTAGGTTAGCTTCATCTCTGCTATTCTTCGGTTAGCAAGCAAAGACATTTTTAGCTAGGCTCGCTTACATTTAAGATGACTTCCTACTCAATTAGGAATTATTGCTTATGCTTGTTGGATTACATTCAAATTCTCACTCAGGCATGAAACCCTCAGCCTCACAGGGTTGTGGGTCAATAATATTGGAGAATGAAGAACCACATACATAGCTTTGAGTTCCTGGAGGAAAAAGGGAGATATAAATGGGATAGAGTTGGTTTTATCTGAAGGTTTCTAAAAGCTACATTATATTCAATCATTGTTAATCAGTCTAAGCACTAACATTCAGAGGCATCCAAATAGAACTTTAATATTTTATTTGGTGTGCCACCTATTTTTCTATACAGTTTTTTTGGCAGGGTGCTGTTATTCTATAGTACTGTTGCTGGTTGCACCAGAATATAATTTTTATGAACCTGAACTCTTTGGAATAGAAATCATGGCCATTAAAGATGCATGCTGTTTGATATAGCCTATACTATTACATACAAACTAAGTCCAGAGTCTAAGGAGTAAGTCAAATTATTTATTTTGTGTGCAAAATAATTAATTTTTCATGTGCTGGTAATGGACTCATCGTTATAGCAACTAATAATTTTTTTTTTCTCTCTCCAAACTAGCGTAACAGTATCCTGAGACACAAAAGTGTCCCTATTTATTCTTCTTATCCTCAGTGTACCTGTACTATTAGCAGGGAACAACAATTGGTATCTAAGTTTAAATACAGAAGTTATGGAAGTTCTACTGTCAGCTGTTTTCTCTATATATCCACATTCTCAATGGTTTTGTTTGCTTTCTTTTAAAAGGACATATAATGAGGCTAGAACATTTCTGCCACTCTAGCAGATATAGTTTCAGAAAAGTGCTTCTCTATTCCAAGCTGTAATTGCTATAATAACATGGTGCAAAATGGTAAAATAAGGGTTTGTGGTCACTAAGAAGCTATGCTAAAACAAAAATGAAAACCATCATTTCAAAAAAACAACAACAACAATGGAATATACACAGATTTTATTGCGAGAAAAACAAAATGCCTGAGTGATTTGGTCTATTTATTGCTTGCCTAGCTAACTGGTGTTTTTGTTAAGTGCAAGTCTGTCAAATATATGAATATTTTATTCTACATGTTTAACATTTCCGTGGCTGCTGAATAATGCACATTCGTTTGGGTAATACAGTTTTTTCCAGAGTAGGTCGTGGCTTCTCATATGTTCCTTGTGCTGCGGCGTCTGGAAATGTATGCCTCAACTGCAGGAGTTAAAAAAGAAGAAATAATTTTAATTGTTGCCTACAAATCATCCACGGTCAAATCCAGCCTGACAAAAGACCTCCCTTATTAGTTATGTATCAATCTGACAGCTCAGTTTCAAAATATTCAAAGTGCTCCTGATCACTTAATAGGTAGCTGGATTTAAAGATGAGAGGAAAACGGGTCTATGAGAAAAAGGAGAAGAATGAAGCAGCAAACTTTTAAATATCCTAGAACTTTAATGCTGAATAAAAAAAAGAATACCAAATTAGAATGAACAAACAAAATAATCTTCCTGGAAATATTTAGTTTATATTATACAAGGGAAGGGACAGCACAGTGGCTCAGCATTTAAGATGCTGGGTTTGTTGGCTGGAAAGCCAGGAGCCCAGTTTTGAGAGCTAAGTGCCATGCGTCAGAGTGAGCTCCCGTCCTCGCCTCAGCTCCTGCCAACCTAGCAGTTTGAAAGCATGCAAAAGCAAGTAGATCAATAGGTACCACTTCATTAGGAAGGTAACAGCTCTCTGTAATGTCATGCTGGCCATATGACTGTGGAAATGTTTTCAGACGGCCTTGAAATGGAAATAATCACCGCTTCCTCTAGTCAGCAAGTAGTGGAGTGAAGTCCACAGGGAAACAAGGGAGGGATGTAGCAAAATAACAAGAAAGCAGGCCTGAAATCCTATCCATGCCTTAATGTTCTTCTTTCCAGATTCTTTGATATGATCCCTGCTTCCATTCACTATCCAAAATAAAAGGTCAATAACAAGGCCAAAAAAAAAAGATCAGTAGCCTAGAGTTGTTATTTTAGTTTTTGTCTATCCCCTTTTACATTATTAGCAATTTGGGAGTGGATGACAGATAAATAACTTATATAATTTTGCCTTCACATTCCTGAATTGACACATCCTTTTGCCTTCTTCCCCCTCCCTCCTTCCCTTTTAATCAGCCCTCATTTGTATATTCCACAACAAGGTAAAAAAATATAGAATAAAAACAAAAAGGCATATAATTAATAGAAAAGAGATACCTACACTTCAGACCACTAGAGCATAGTTGTAGAGCACAGTATTTTTCTACTATAGTTCTTACAAATATATTTCCACTTTATTCTGCATTGGTCAGATCTTCCTCAGATGCTAGGTCCAGTTATGGATATTACCATTTAATAAATGTTCAGAGGAACAGGCACACGTGCAGTGAAAGGAAACAAGGATGACTGGAGCTTGGAAAGTGAGAATAGACTGAGGGAACTGGAACATTTAGCCTTGAGAACAGATGACTAAGTGAGGGATATTATACAGCAGCAGTGCTCTTGAAGTATTGTTTGGAAACTGTCACACGTCTCGTTCAAGGCTACCTCCATGAACAAACATGTCAATATATAGATCAATGTTTTAAGAAACACAAATACGTGATATACATTTTTGTTCTTAAGTAAAATTAAGCAAAAATAACTTTCTGCTAACAAAAAATAATTGAAATGCAATTCAACAGAAACAAAATTTGCCTCCATGCCTTCTATCAGCTCATCCATTCCTTGCCTTCCAACCACTAATCTTCAATATATTTCCATTCTCCCCATCAGGTTGATCTTTTCCCAGTCCGCTAGACCTCCTTTTGAAAATTACTGCATCTTTTAGATTGATCATTGTTTTATAAATTCCACAAGTCTGCACCCCCATTAGAATGTCTTCAGGTTCCCCAGAATATACCTCCTAATTTGCAATACAAATAGGATAGCTTCTATGCACAGTGTATATGTATACAAAATAAGTACAATGACCATTTACAATCGTAAGAGTTGATAACAGAATCACCCAGCTGGCTCCAATATCCTGTCTGCATATCTTATAAACATTTAACATGTCATCTATTAATGACAAACTAAATCTGTTATTTACAAAAAAAGAAAAGAAAAGTATATTGGCCTCTCCCAAGATTATTCTGTTCCTATCCTCAATTCCTATTTTGAAGTGGTCACAAATAACAGAAAAAGAGAGTTGCAAGGGACCTTGGAGGTCTTCTAATCCAATCCCCTTCTCAAGCAGAAGACCTATGCCATTCTGGACAAATGGTTGTCCAATGTCTTCTTTAAAATCTCCTATAACATCTGAAGGCAAGCCATCCCACTGATTAATCATTCTCACCGTCAGGAAATTTCTCATTTCTAGGTTGGTTCTCTCCTTGGTAAGCTTCCATCCATTGTAATATAATTCATGAAAAAGGTCACTGACTGTATTTTTCACATCCAGTAGCAGTTTGTCCAATTTTTTTGCCCTCTTCCATAACTACACTTATAAAATATATAAAATATGCTAGGTGAGGATCTTCAACTGAAAAAAAGAAACTAATAAAACAAGGCCAGAAAATTACTTTATAACAATTCCATTAGCTAGGGATTAAAATATCGTAATACTCATTTTTACTTGTGTTACTGTACACTAATACATACGTCTGTTTCTGGACATTGTCATTATCAATTCAAATGAGAAATCTTGAATGATGTATTGCTCTTTGCTTTATACTTACTTTCTGAAAGGTGTCTGTCAGTAAGATTCCCATGCTCTGTACTTTTACGACTGAAGCAGAGCTGCAAAGCAGAAATAGAAAAGTGTTTTTTTTATATTACCCATTAAATTCCCCTCCCCAAATGTATGATTAAATCAGATGACACTGAGCATCTGGCCCCTTATAGATTCAGTTTTTATTCTTCTTAAGTAACACTTGAGTCTCCCATGCCATAGTCCTGCTATGATTACACTTTAACTTGTTGTGTAAATCAGTCATCGTAAGGAAACCACATAGCATAAATGTAGAACTTTTTATATTGGGTAAAATATATATAATTTCATTGAAAACCTTTGTGGAAAACTAACCTCGCTGTCAAGGTTAGTGAGTAATACAATAAGTTGATCTTGCAGGAAACAAAAAATAGTAATTTGATTTTTAAAAATGCCTGCGTCACTGAAAAGACTTAGGAAAAGATTCCCCAGTGAAAATTTTAAACCAGTCTGAAGAGATTGATAGAAGTTTTGCAGCTCTACATTTTATGCTCACAGGTGAGACACAACCAATTATACACTTCTGTCCTTCTTCCCCAGACTTCCCTTCTTTGGTATAGTAACTGGCTCTTATTTAACTAAGGATTAAAAAGGTTAAGGGCAATTCTAGCATTGTTGATTTAGTCCTTGTTTTAGGAATGTAAACACAAAAATAGTTGACGTTTTCCAGATTATTTAGATAACAAACATATAATCACTCCTCAATTATGACTAGTAAGCAGCTGTGGAATCAGAATAAGAAAGTGACACATTTCAAACATATTTTAAAGTGTTTTCTACTATAAAAAGCAATATTAAACAGAGCAAACTCTATCTATCTTGCTCATTAGTGGAAAGGGGAGTCAGTGACAATAGTTTAGCCTAATTTCAGGAATAGGATTATAAGAGTAAAGAAAAAACTACAATTGTTTTGTGTGTGCGTGTGTGAGAGAGACACACACACACACAGATTGATTTTGTAAAAAAAAATGTTAGTTCCAGAGAAAATAATAAAAAAAACCCTCAGCACTGTTATATAAAGCACATCCCCTGAGCTTTTATTTAAACTTTAAGGTTTAAATGTATATACTGTTTTTCACATAATAGAATTATGAATTTTATGAATTTATGAATTTTATTACAAGTAGCATATATGCGCTCAATAATAAAACACACACTAAGAAACAAATGTATTGTAATGGTTGTGGGATTTTAGGCAGTAGTGATAAAGACCATAATTGTAATGCTTAAGATGTAGTTCAAAATGTTGTAATGTCCTGAAACAGTTACATATACTCCAGCAACTGAAAGGATGAGATGGATAACAATGAAAAGTTTTCAGTGCATATTCTTGAGGAAGTTAGAATTAAATAAATGCCGAAAACAATTTGTGGTAAAGTAGCAGTTTAAACATTTATCCCTGCATGTAGAGGCTGAGCAGCTACAAATTGAAGAAGAATTGAAGTCTGGAAAGATCTTTAATTTAGAACAGTTAAAACAGCTATCCACCCACAATTTCCTAGGCTTGGATATGTCTGATGCTCCAACAGAAGAAAATATATGTAGCTAGAGTTGAATTGTGAGTCTTTGGTGTCTTTGGTATTCTGGATTGCCACAATGCATTTGTACTTATCTGAACAATGTCCTTACACAACTCCTCTTATGGATGGTTGGGTTATTGCTTTGGTAATAACCAAGTGCTATTAGCAAAGTAACAACCTCCCACAAGAGGAGCTAGGTGTAAGTGCAAAACAATACCCCTAATCAAAGAACTACCAAAGAGAAAAATCACATCCCCATCAAAACTGGCAAGGTAAGCCACTGAATTTAAACATGGAGCAAACCCCACACTTACTTGCACTGATTATGTTACCTTACCTAGCTGAGTAATGAAACATCTGAAAGCAAACAACTAAGCTCAGAGAGCACCAAGGACTTAACTGTATTTGATGTTGTTTTTCTCTCTGAATTGTTTCATATAACCTTCATTTTGTTGCTGAAGTGCTATTTACAATGCAAAACCTTCTGTTATGCCCTCATTCATCTATTGTACAAGAGAAATAAAATAAGAAAAACATGAGCAGGCCATATACCTAGTCTTCTCTTTTCCAACGAATTTAGAACTTCTTTCAACTGGTGCATTTTCTAGCTTCTTTGAAACTCTCATGCCTCCAGCTTTGACTGTTGAAAAAAGCAGGAATATTGTATTTTCCAATATTATACAAATATTATCAAATCTTAATCCAAAATGCTAAATAATAAGGTTAAGTTCATACATCATATGCTCAACTTTGTTTTAATCAAGGTTTGTTTCACACAACACGATAACCCACAAACAAATATGCAGGAGTTGGCTGCTATAGACATATTTGTACACAAAGAAGTCAACTGCACTTTGGCTTGATGTGTTACATAAATGTTGTCACAGACTCAATTAACACATTATGCTAAGCCAGAGACACTCAAAGTATGGATCACAGCCCAAAGAATTGGGAGCAACTATGGGGGAAAGAATGATGGTCATAGATTTTTTACAATCTGATCAGACTTGCATAAGGAAAGTTTGAGGATTGTCACTGCTCACTCCCTTCTTTGCCTGTGTTAGCTCACCAAGTTGGGAAATTCTTGTGATATGTAGAGTAAAATGAATTATTAAAAATGATACATTTATTACACTTATTTTTTATCCAACCCTAACCCCACCACAAGCATTAGATTTATTTATTGGAGGAGGATGTCAAATAGTTAAGCATCTATGCTATTCCATGGTTTGTTCCACAAACCGTGATTTACTGGCTAAGTTCACAAAACAAAATCAAAGAAACCATATTATGGCTTTGCAACTTGGATAAATTTGGCTGTTGATCAATCCACAGATCTGATTCCCTCCATATAGTTTTCTGGCACAGCTGCTTTGGTCTTCAGACAGAATATTTCTTATCCACTTGAAAGCATCAGCAGCCACATGTTTTCTGTCTACAAGTTACTCCCCTTGAATACCATGATTCTTAGGCTACACTTAGAAACAGAGATGTTATTGTCCCTCTTATTCAACGAAGACATTCATGCATTTACATGCACATATGCCAAATGAATGCTGGTGATGATATTTAACCAGAAACATTGTGTTTATTACAACTTGAAGTTTTTTGTCTTACGATGCTCTCCCATATAGCTACTGAGAACCAGTTTGATCTAGTTGTTAAGACCTCAGGCTAGAAACCAGGAGACAGGCAAGGACTGTGAGTTCTGCCTTACACCTGAAAGCTAGCTAGGTGAATTTAGATCTCTCAATCTCTCTCAGCCAAAGTCATCTCACAGAGTTGTTGAGGAAACAGAAGGAGGAAGGATTACTAGGTATGTTCGCTGCCTTGAATTATTTATAAAAATAATAAAGGTGGGCTAAATATAAGGAAGGAAGGAGGGGAGGCAGGAAGGTATGTTGCCAGCCTACAACCATAAGGAACACCATAAGTAGCTACAATTCATAAGGCTATTTCTTTTTTCCTAGTGGGATGTCAATAAATTGAAAAAACATTATGTAGTTGTGGCATTAATGAAGATAGCAGCAGAGCTATCCCATATATTTATAGCAATTATCTTCAGGTAGCGTAATGTGAACCATATTGGAAGTGCTGCAGTTATCACCATACCTAACAATATTTACTTAAAAATCAAACTTGTATATGAAAATGTTTTTATAACTTTCCAAAATACTGAAAGAGAAATAAAGATTTTATTTTAATTCACTGCTAAGGTAAAAGTAATGGTTTCCCATCCAGTCGTGTCTGATTCTAGGTGCACATCTCCATTTCTTCGCCGAGGAAACCATTCTTGTCCAAAGACATTTCTGTGATCAGGTGGCCAGTATGGCTATATGCCAAAGGCACATGGAACACTGTTACCTTCCCATCAAAGTGGTACTTGTTCATCTACTTGCATTTGTATGCTTTCGAACTGCTAGATGGGTAGGAGCTGGAGCAGGAACAGGAGCTCACCTCACTGTGCAGTGCTCGGGTCTCAAACCCGGGGCTCAAACTTTTGAGATGATAAACTCAATGTCTTCAACTGCTGAGCAATTGTAATACAATTCATTGCTAACTATGCCTTAAGTTTCTGCCAACAGTTTGAAAATTTATTTTGAATCATAACAGTGAATAGGATTTGTTTTTTTAGAGTTTTGAACAGTGCTTGTTAGAATTGTATAAATACATTACTTGCTATCTGTCTTGGAACATCTGATATTTCATGAGAAATGGCATAGCACTGATTTTCCCAAGAGTATATTAAAAGATTATTTTTTTGCTATGTTAGTCAAATGTACACTGTTACATAATATGCTGCCAGTAAAAAAAACCAAACCAAAACCAATTAGCACCCATTAAAGCAACGCTACAATTTAAAATGGAAGTTAAAGTCCTACAGAAAAGCTTGAAATCAACAGCCCAACTATCTAGATTTCTGTATAGCATAAGGATATTTATTTGTTTAATTTATTTTAAAAAATGTATATAGCCATCTATCTTCCAACCAACTTTGGGTAGTACTCAATCAAAAGTTAAAACAACATGTGCTATCGTATTAAAACTATAAAACTAAACAGATTAAAACATTAAAAACAACAAAGACCTGGCATCAAGTCAACCTTCTAATGTTCCATCATCCAATCATAACCTGACACCTCAGGGAAGAGCCAGGTCTTTGAAGCTTTATGGAAAGGTAGTAGGGTGGTGGCTGCTGAACTTCAGGAGGCAAAGTATTCCGTAGAGCAGGGCCTGCTACTGCTTCCTACTTCCTACTTCCCATTAGATTTGGGGTCCCCAAACCTTGGTCCACAGACTGGTACCATTCCATGGCACATTGGGAACTGGTCTGCACAAGTGGCGGACTAGTGTGTGAAGCTCCATTTGCACAAGTGACAGGCACTCATGTGAAACCATCCCCTCCCTCACCTCAGGCACTGCCAGTCCATGGAGTTGGAAAGGTTTGGGACTGCTTCCTTAGATGACAGTATTTGTGGAAGGGACTAGAAGCATGTCCACCATGCTTACTTGGTTGGACAGGTGGATGTCCAATATTGCTAAATATTGTTCACCTCAAATTAAACAGCAGTGTGATATTTATTTATTATTCCTGCCTTTATTATTTTTACAAGTAACTCAAGACGGCAAAGATATCCAACCCACCTTTCTCTTCCTCCGGTTTTCCCCATAACCACCACCCTATGAGGAGAGTTGGGCTGAGCGAAAGTGACTGGCCCAAGGACACCCAGCTGGCTTTCAGGGCCTGAGCTCAATATGTTCACAATCTGAGAGTCAGATCTCGGCCACCCTGATCTTCCTCTCTTATCAATTAAGACAATACATTGAAAAAAAGTTTCTGCCTTAACTGAGGGATTTATGGTGTTCTAAATCTGAAATCTACTTGGTGCTAAGCTTTTTAAGCTTCATCTTATTCTCTTCAGTAAAACTCTCAAATAGAATCTTGCCTTTCATTGAAATGGACTACAAAGAAACTAATGGTGGGAAAGAAAAAAAGGACAGTAAAAATTACTCCTGAAGCATAAAAAACATTATGTGGAATGTATAAAAACATCACCACCATAAGATCATTAAGGCAAACAGGAAATTCAGATACATATTTAAATACTTGTACAATGATTATATCTTCTCTTTTAAGCTGCACGGGAACCTCAGTATAGTTTACAGTTGGTAAAAATTAACCAGGAAAATATTAACAGTGTGCAACAAATAGGATTCCATTCTAATGAAACTTTAACTCACACAGGACGTGTAGCTGGTAGTGTATAGGAGAATACATGACAACACACTATATTGATGGTGTACTGGAGAAAAAGCCCCTGCCTAGGAAAGAGATATATTATTTAGATTTTGTCTGAGGAAAAAAAAGTGACTTTAAAAAAAATGGTATGTGAGCTGAGGAACTTGACTAAGGGTGAAAGAGAAGGTTTCACAACAAACGAGAGGGAAGAGTGTGGGTATGTACACCAGGTGCCTTGGTATTTTTTGGCACCTTGTAAGCTATTTTTGTCAAGATTCTTAAACCAGCATTTTTAAATGTTTGATTTCTTCTGAATTATTCATGTAATATCTGAATTTTTGTTTTTAGGCACCACCTTCTGTGCAAAAAAAATAAAATAAGACTTCAGCAAACAAATATTATTTTAAATGCAATATATTGTTGCAGTTACTTGATGTTCTAAGTTGACTTAAATATTTAATTGCTACAAGAAATAACTACGTATCTCTTTGTCTTCTGGACAATGTCCAGATCACAATATCACATGGTCTCCATGCATTTCTATTTTGACTATTTGGCAGGTGTCTATTAATTAACAGGATTTCAGCAGGTGGCACCACTTTTCTGATCTTGTTTAAATCCATAAACTAAGTAAGGTTAGGCCTAGTTAATACTGGGGATGAGAAACTACAAAACAAGCCCAAGGTTATAAATTAATCTGGAAAACAATTTTTTTTCAAAATCTGGAATATGATCACAAAAACTACACAGATGTGTCTGTAAAATCATCGAGATTTAGTCTCAATTTAAAGGAGACTTGATTTTACAATTAACAAGAAAAACGTCCAAAACATTTGACCAATTACATATTGTAAAATGTTCTTCCTTATCTCAATCAACTAAAGAATATTGCCAAAAAGCACATATTAATAATCTGTTGTTGCAAAACAGACTCAGACGACTTCTCCTAGTATTGTATATATTTATTTTGACTATCATCCATTTGTGAAAAATCTAGTTCTTGATATTTTAATAAAGTCCAATTACTAGAGACATGTCCACACCAAACAGCTATGTTCTTACTCTGTTGTAAGTCATGTTACTAGTTTTTTTAAAAAATTCAAATAAAAATTTGGTAGGACACAACTAGAGCATATGAATGAATATTTTAACTTCTATTTTGTATCTTCAACAGGAAGACATTGCCACCAAGGTTTACAGTATTATTTTGGGGGGTATCCAATTATACCTGCAATACAGATAGTCCTTGACTTATGACCACAATTCAGCCCAAAATTTCTGTTGTTAGGTGAAACATTTGTTAAGTGAGTTTTACCCCATTTTACTTTTCTTGTTAAGTGGATTACTGCAGTTGATCAGTTAGTTGTTAAGTGAACCTGGCTTCCCCATTGACTGTGTTGGTCAGAAAGTCGCAAAAGGTGATCACATGACGTTGGCCAACTGGTTCATAAATACGAACACGTTGCCAAGCATCTGAATTTTGATCATCTGATCATGGGGATGCTGCAAAGGTTGTAATTGAAAAACGGTCATAAGTCACTTTTTTCAGTTGTAACTTTGGTCACTAAATGAACTGTTGTAAGTCAAGGGCTACTTGTACTTTTTCTGGAAGTATAATTTTATTTTAAAAAAGAAGCTAATGCCACATTTTTAAAGCAACCTTCCATTATTCAAATTCACAACTCCAAAATCATGTAAACAGTATCCATTCCATCAAATTTCCTATAAAAACAAACTGCTGGTTTAGGAACCTCAACTGATTCCTCCCAACGATGGAAATTCAGAAGCAGCACTCTGACTAAATAATTACAGTATTGATTTGCTTACAGTATTGATCTGCTAAGAATTATATTTAGGTAAGTTGAGTGTAAGGGTCTCCCAACCGTAAAGGGGAATGGAAGGTATTAGGATGCAGTATTCAGGAAGAATTCAGTTAAATAAAATTAAAGAATCCTTTGTTACTTTTTTCTGTTAGAGAATAAAGCTATAATTTTCGTAATTCCTGACCAATCAGTAGCGTGTTGAAACAATGTTAAATTGGTATAATTTTTATTCCAGTCTTATGCTATGTGTTTCAGGATAGTATTTACAACTTCCTTACTATAGGGAAGAATAAAGATTAGGATGAAGTATAGTGTAGTGACTGTTTAACATTACCTTGTGCTATTGAATTGATAAATTATTGGGTTTTTTTAAACCTTTTTTTTTACATTTTTTAATTCCAGTGTAGAAAGTTAGCATCTACCCCTCTCCTAGAAGAATGAAATATGTTGAGAAATATTAAAAAGGCCGAATATTTTCTTTCCCTGGATGAGAAACGGAGAAACATACTCTTGGAAAGCAGCCCCCACTTTCCTTAATAGCCCACAGCAGATGTCAGAAGTTAAGAGATAAAGATAGCTCTATTCATAAGCAAATACCCTCACCCAAGATCCAACAAAGGTAGGATTAGCCCTCAGCCACAATAGGAATTGCCCAAAGCCCCTTCATTGTATCACCTTCAGAAACCTCAACCAAGCTTAGCTCAGACAAACTCCTACGATTTGTGCATGGCTCCATGGGAATCTGACAACAGTCAAGAAAAGTTCAAGTGCAAAGCCCAAGAGAAGGTATAAATACCCCCCACACACACACACACTCTTAACTCCATGTGATCAGCTGCCCAAAACCACCCATGTGTTTCTGCTTCATCATTAAACCATCTTTCCAATCAGCCTCCATTTTGTCTCCAGTGCCTTTCTCCCAGCTTGGAACTGAATCAGATGGATATTTCTTCCAACACCAGCTTTATTATGTTTATAAATAACTCAAGGTGGCAAAAGTACTTAACACTCCTTCCTCCTCCAATTTTCTCCACAACTACCACCCTGTGAGGTGAGTTGGGCTGAGAGAGAGAGAGGGACTGACCTAGCTGGCTTTCAGGATTAGGGTTAGGCTTAAGGCAGAACTAGAATTCAGAGTCTTTCTAGCCTGGTGCCTTAAGCACTAGACCAAACTGATTTTTGGACAAGCAACTATATTTCACAGTTGCACAGCACATTGAGAGTTTATCGAAGTAACCCAAATCACCTGTTTTCGCACAATATTCTCTCTCTTGTGGCGAGATGGGTGGCAAATACATTTAATAAATAAACATAGTCAACAAGTAATTTCTAGGTCCTGCATGCTACACATATCCATAATCCAGATTAATTTAATTCAATTAAAAAAAAACATTCTTCCTTGGTCAGATTGGGGTACAAGAAGCAAAATCCCCACTAAGTGCTTCAAGGAAACAATACTGTCTTTTAAAAAAGACTTACAGTATATACAACACTGATTGGCTGCTATGTTCAAGCCAAACCCACTTTTCCTTGCCCAACCAATGTGGAAGGTGTGTCTGGTAGGACTGGAGGAAGGGGGAAAGGTGTTTATACAGTATCGCTGCTGTAACTCACAACTTATTAGTGCTATCTTACCATTGGCTATGACTGTATTCGTCTGCAAAAACAAGACTATAGCTGTCTGAATAAACAAGTCACATCAAGACAAACTACCCACACTTTAATCTCTGTGTTGTGCAATCCCAGCCAAAGATGCGCAGTTTGGACATAGTACATTGCAGCTTCGCATAGTTCCACTTTGATTACAGATTACAATCTTTTAGACCCACTTACTGGTAGAAGCAGGAGTAAGGCCAGCATATTTGCCTTCCTTTGGCATTCTTATGGTGGCTTTTGATTTCTACCAGATTGTGGGGAATGATAGGGGCTGTAGTCTAATACAACTTTCTTATTGGTGTGGAATCTTAGTTGGAGGAAAGATTAGATTGACAGGTGATTGCTGGCCAACTCAGTTTCCTAACCTCCATTCAAAATAGAATAACTTTATCGTCACTTTGAATGTACACTAATCTGCATACATTAAAATGAAATTTCGTTGCATACAGTTCTCAAAGGGTCACCACCTCCAATATACTCTATACACAATAGACACTACATAAACACGACAAAATACAAAATTATGCATATTATATGACAAAGAGAAACAACCATCTAAGTTCGGATGAGTCACAGGTAACCATTAAACTAAGCCAATACCATACTTAACCAACTAGTGATGTATCTCAATTGCTAACCGGGGTCGAACCCAGTTGCAAGGCTAACCGCAAGCATATGAAGAAGCTGGAGTCAGAAAGCGCATGTGTGGCGCGTCTTTAGCTCTTGGGTCCCTTCCCAAAGGGAAGAACTGTGGAAATGCAAAGGATCGGCTTT
>JANHFL010003481.1:20071-30417 GCA_032468155.1 Oxyrhabdium leporinum | reverse complement strand
TCCATCCATCCATCCATCCATCCATCCATCCATCCATCCATCCATCCATCCATCCATCCATCCATCCATCCATGGTGTGTCTTTATTCTGCACACTGCCTAAAACTTTGAGTTTAGTAACTTATGAAACTAAATAAGTAAATCCCTTCTTTAACATATATATTATAATACTTTAATATAATAATAACAGAAAAACATTTTTCACAGTTTCATAGTTATTGTATATCCTACTAAATGCATTCTGACAGAAAATTGGGAATGAAAGTGATTTGGGACTAGATTGGTGGTGATTTGACATCTACAGCCTCCTTGCTCACACAGAAAAGTTCACCTATATTCACCTAGCTAATCTTAAACTGGCAGTTATTTCCCTTTTTTTCCTAGTGAATACAAAAATAAAAGAGCAGTTATGAAATAGGAAAGGACAGCATAGACTCCTTCCTATAAACTTTAGTTTTAAAGGCCAAGAGCCACTGAAAAGTACCAGAAAAAAAACTACATTTTTCCATTTTCCAAACAACAAAGCACTAGTAGTAGTATTGGTATTTTTCTTCATTTTAGGATTGATCTGTTAAACTGCTTTTTAAATACAAAGAAATGCACCCATGTGATAGTAAATATTTATGTGCTCACACATACCTTCAAGTCAATCTTGACTCCTGGTGATTGTCTGGACAAGTTGCTGCAGTTTTCTTGGCAACATTTTTGGAAATTGTTTATCACTGCCTACTTCCTAGGGCTCAGAAATTTTGATATATTTTTTTTGTCCAATATTGCTCAGCCTAAAATGGGATTAGAATTCCCATTTGCTGGTTTCAAGCCTAATTCCTTAACCACTATATCAAACTGGCTTTTGATAGAATTAATTATTGTAGTAATATTTTTAGACCTTTTGAATAATTAAAAATAATTTTGAGATTGTTATTTTTGTTATTTATAGTTATAAATAATTATTATCTTATTAATTATTATATCTTACAAAATACTTACTATTAATGCTGCTTGGTTGAGCAGCTGCAAGAGCCTGTGCTTGCTTCAAGTCTTTCAGATTTGATGACAACTTTTCTAAAAACAATCCTTTTTGTTCACATAGTTCTTTCAAAAGCTCTTCTGAAAAAAAAGAAGAATAATCATCTGAGAATACAAGATTTAGTCCTTGGCTTTAGCTACTGACTTTCTCTATTTTAGAAAAGAAATAACCTTTCTCTAGATGAGAGGTTTTTGTGAGTTTTTGATGAGTTATCTCCTAGCCAGATCAGACAGGTCCAATTTTCACCCTTCCCTCCTATCATCCAGTAGCTGTTAATACTTCACTCACACAAACCCCACACATCAACTTACAAATTTTTGAGATTCAAATTTGATTGGAAAACTTTAAAAATTAAATGAAATAAAATTCATGTATTTTGTCTTTCCATTTTTAACAGATTAAATTACCATGAATTCTAGAACCATTTTGTTAACAGTTTTACAAAAAGAGGACAAGACACAAAGCATGTCGAAGATATTACATGGATTTCTTATTAAAAAAAACACATGAAATTTATTCTATACTTACTTTTGGATTTTTTATCTTTTTTTTTAGTAATATCCTGCATATCTTGTAAATCTTGAATAACTGCTTCAAAACCAGCAACCAAAAGCTTTCTTTCATTTGTGAGATCAATTATTTTTTGTTCTGCAAAAAATGTTTTAGTAAAAATAGAAATATACTAATATACACAGTTTGAAAATGCCAGAGAATTAACAGTGCAAGGTACTATTTTGAATTAACTATAATATATAAATCCATCCTCATGCCACATTTTTTTTGCAATTTTTTCACTTTATAATTTGAATTTATGTTTATAAATTTGAATATATTAAAATTTTTATTTAACTAGCAACTTTTTATAACTAAATATAATACTGAGGTTCACTCAGAATAGAATTAATTAGGAGTTCTCCACGAAAATTGCCAAGTGATCAAGTAGATCGATCAATCTTCTGTAGTATACTAGTTTTAGGAGATCCTGTAGCATGTGATCAGACTGTAATTCTGGACAGGGGATGCAATTAATGAGATAATAATGCACAATCACATATAGGGCTGAGACCAGGATTTTCCCTGTATTTTGGGAGCTAACTTAGATATATTGTTTTTCCATATTTTCTACACCAATGTACAGAAAGCTATGGAAATAATTTTCAGAAATCATGATACTGGTATGTTCCAGAAACTGTAAAAGCCTAATTTATCAGATGCATTCAGTCCAATTCAGCACCCAAGGGCTACCTAATCCTATTCTATACCAACCATTTATGCTGCTTGGATGAGTAACTACAACAGTCTGTACTTCTTGAAGGTTGTTTAAATTTATCTCCAAACGTTTCAAAAACATTTGCTTCTTCTGATAAAGAGTTTCCAAATCCTTGTCTAAAAAATAAGGATTAAAAAAAAGAAGCAGTTTGGAATGTAAATTTTATTTTGTGATCATAGTGATCTTAAATATTATGCACTGTGAAAAATAACGTATAAAATTATATATATCCATACTCTCTCTCTCTCTCACACACACACACACACACACACACACACACACACATTGCAGTTTTTTGTTTCTTGTCAAGGGCGCATTCCCACTGCTACCCAAGCCAAAATGTCCCATCTTCCAATGACGACCAATGTTGGCAGTTTCAGTCAATAGGAGGTGATGTGCACAAGTGGCTTCAAGTGTTCCTGCCCCTTTCCGGCAGGTGCTCTGCTCCTCAGGGCCCCTTTGGAAAGTGTCTTCTGGAGGCAGCTCCTCCTGAGAACAGCCCAGAAGGGTACTGCATTCAGGGCAAGGCTGGCACTTCATAGCCTGACAGGATGGCTTCTGCCCTGCCTCCTCCCAGGAGTGTCAATGCCATGACCCAGAGATGTCTCCAGACTAAGGGAAGTGACCCAAGGCTCAGGACAGAGCCCCTTCACAAAAGAGGCTCAGTGCCACCCCACAATAGCCCCTTGTTCCAGGCAAGCTGACGGACCTGGCCAAGGAGGAGCCTCGATACCACACGGCTCCCGCAGCTTAGACCGAAAAGGAAGCTGCCCTCTCAGCACCTGCCCGACTTCAGCCCCAGGCTGGTCCTCTCCTGCTCTGCCAGTTCCAATTTTTTCCAGGCTCAGATGCCAAGCTGATTGGTGTCAACCATCCCATTTGGCACATCCCAAAAAAGAAACTCCTGGCACGTAGGAAGTACCAAGAGTAAAACTTTATTGAAAGATCCATTTAGGCACAGCAGAAGCAAAGTCAGCTCTGAGGTTTTTCCATGAAACATTGGTAAAACCCCATTTTCACCCCTGGGCCATCCACAGTTCATTGTCCACCAATTACACTCAGTACTTTTGTTTTGGGAAATGAGTCTGCGCTGGCTGGTAGTTCTAAGAACTTGACCTTGGTGGGTATCTCCTCTCTGGTAGCAGAAGGCTCTCATGCATTCCTCAGCCTCCCCCCAACATAGAGGAATTTACCAGCCCCCCACCCATTTCTGTTTGGAAAACTGCAAGCTGGAAGTTGATTCAGGCAACGAAGAAAGTGAGTCAACCTGGACATGCCAACTCTCCAGAGGAATGGTAGCCCTAGAAAATAAACATAAAGGTTCTCACCTCATTAGATATTATTTGCTTCCCTCCTCACTGGGGCTGACCTGGATGCTCAGCATGAAATCTACACACCAACCTACTTGCGTTCACATCTGTCGCTGCCACCATTCTGCATCGGCTAAGGGAGAGCCCCCCCATAACACCAAATATTGCAGTTTCTCCGTATGGTACCAGGAATCTAGAATCTCCTTGATTGCATAGTGCTCCTCCTCTCCTTTGACCATGATGGGAGTGGGAGGCGCCTCCGTAGCCAGCCTTAATTCTGAACTAAGGAAAGGCTTCAACAGACTGCAGTGAAACACCGAGTGCACTCGCCTGAGGCTTTTTGACAGCTGCAGCTCTACAGTAACCGGATTTATGATCCGGATAAGCTGGAAGGGAGGGTTCTATGTACTTTGGGCACAGCTTCTTACACGGCTGCCTCAGGTTAAGGAACTTGATAGACAGGCACACTTGAACTCCCCCTGTGGGCTCTTTTCTTGTCTGCCTGCCTCTTCTGCGTTTCCCTAGCTTTTTGCAATGCCCTGCATACCACCACCCATGTTTCTTTTAATGTTTCCATCCATTCAGCCAAAGATGCTGAGGATGGCTACCCTTGTGGAATTTCCAGCATGGGCGCAAACTCTACTCCGCCAGCCACTTCTGCAAACGGGAGCAGTTCAGTCCAACTGATTTGTTGTTAGCTGACATAACACTTCAGGTACTGCTCCGAAACTGAGTTTGTACGTTCACAGGATCCATTGGTACTAGGATGACAGGCGGAGCTAAGGTCTGTGAGGAGCCAATCAGGCTGAGGAATTCCTGCCAAAATTTTGACGTGAACTGCATCTCTCAGTCCAAAATGATGTGTTTTGGGACTCCATGCAGCCGACATTATGCTGCACAAACATCTTCACCAGGGACCGGGTGGAGGAAATTTTTGGGCATGCTACAAAATGTGCCTACTTGGAAAATAAGTCTGTGATGGTCCGGATTTCAGTATTCCCTGCATTTTCCGGCAAGTCCACAATAAAGTCCATAGAGATCTCTTTCCAGGGCTTCATTGGATCGACCACCGGCTGCAACAGACCAGGAGGTTGCCCCAGGTAGCCATTTCATTGAAGCACCCATAGGGCAGCTGGCTACGTAAGCCTCTATGTCCTTTTTCATCTTTGGCCACCAGATCTGCCTCTTCACTAAGTGAAGAGTTTTTATGAATCCAAAATTCCTGCCTTTGTGTCATGACTCATCTGCAAAATTGAGGTCCGTTGGCTGGCCAGGACATATAATTTTGTCCCTTTCCATGCCAACCCTTCCTTCAGAGGCAGGTCATCTTTGTGCTGTTGAAAACACTCATCTCTTGCTAGGGCTTCTTTCAGGGGTTGTGCTAAGTCTTGGGCTGGCTCCAATTAGGATGCTGCTTGTTGTTGAGTGATGGCTGGTGCTGCACGCTGTCTAGATGGGATGATGGAAGTCACTACTGCCTCTCAGGTGCTATTGTACTGTGGCATGAAAGAGAAGGCATCTGCAAGGAAGCTCTTCCCTCCAGGCAGACATTGGAGGGTGAAATTGAACTGATTAAAATATTGAGCCCACCGGACTTGCTCAGGGGACAGCTTCCGGAGGGGTCCTCAGCACTTCTTGTGGTCTGTCCAGACCTCGAATGGGATATTGCTACCCTCCAAGAACTGTCTCCACATCATGAGAGCCCACCCAATGCCTTTCGGTGACAGACAGCTTGCGGAACATGTAGGTGCAAGGCCGCAATTCCCTTTTGACATTCTTTTGGAGCAGGACTGCCCCTATTGCTACATCACTGGTATCAGCCTATATTACAAACAGATTCACTGGGTCGGGATGCTTCAGGGCCAGGCTTTGAAGTGAATAGGCATTTCAGCTTTTCAAAAGCAGCTTGGCAGTCAAGGGACCAGTCCAGGGATTGATTGGATTTTGGTTTTGCACACACACACACACACGGTTTTCAGTAGATTGGTGATCAGCAGGGCGATCTGAGCGAATTTGGTAATGAATTGGCAGTAAATTTGCAAAGCCTAGGAAGCTCTATAACTGCCTCCTGGTTTGCATCCCATTCCGGTATGGCTTTCATTTTGCTGGGGTACATTTCCACTCCCTCGTTAGAGATACAGTACCCCAGATAGTCCAAGCGAGTTTTGTGAAACTCAAGTTGGACAGCTTCATGTAGAGTTGGGCTCTTTTGCAGTTTCTTGAGTAGTGTCCTAATTAGCTTCACATGCTCTTCAGGGATTTCGGTGCATATTAATATTTTGTCCAACTACACCAAGACCCCTTTGTATATCACTGTTGCTCTCGTAAAAGGTTGAACCTGCTTGGGTGGCAGTTGGAGTTCCCTCTTCCTCACTGGACTGGGGAGAGAACTCAATGACCTGGTGCCCTACATGTGTCTTCTCCTTCGGCTTCATTGGGGGTGTGTGTCTCTTCCTTTTGGGCTGACTGGCAGGTGGAGAAGCAGACGCTGGCTGGGTGCAAGGACTCAGCTGCTCTATAGTCCTCCTTCCTATAGTGGAAACAGGCTCCCTGGTTCTGGTGAGGCTTCCCTCCTCTGGCTGGGGTTGCGCCCCTTTTGCTCTCGCTGGGACCTGGCCATTGTTGGGGCATTCTGCGGGGTTGACTCTCCTGCATGATGTGCTCTTGGAACTCCATCAGGTCCATCTCTACCTTGCTGGAACCACACTTGTAGGTTGCGTGGTACCCCTCAGGAGTATGATGTTTTGGTATAGCTCTCGGTTCAGCCCTTCTCAGAAGTAGGAAACCAGCATACGCTGGGCCAGTCCAAGTGGCTAGCTAGGCTGTAGAAGTCTTGGATGTACTCTTATCACCGGCCGCTTTCTCTGCTTAAGGGTGCAGATACAAGATTCTGAGCGTCAGGCCGCCACTGGATCCTCGAGCAGTCCAAGTAGGATCTGCATGAATGCGTCCAGATCGCCCAGTTCCAGCATGCTGCTATTGTGCAGGGACCATAGCCATCTGGCAGCACCGCCTTCCAGGTTGGATACCACTGTGTGAACCTGGGCTGCATCGTCTGGATACATCTCCCCATAGCACTGCATGTGGTGCCATATCTGGGCCAAGAAGTAGGCCAGCTTGTCCCCATCAAAATTGAGGGGAATGGGGGTGGCTGTTCATCTCTTACCATGATGTACCCAGCTGGTAGGGCCGCTGCTGCCACCGATGGAGGAGGAAGGACCCCAGTTGCTGCCGGCACCACCGGGTGCAGGATGGGAGGAGATGGGCTGGTTAGTGATTTCACTTCCCCTGTCCTAGCCACCACTTCCGCAATCCTCGGTGACACCGTTCCTTTGATCTCTAGCCCACTGAAGTTTTCCCCAGTTGCTCCACTGATGGGCTGCAGGTGGCTGCTGGAAGTTTCCACTCGATCAGCTCGTACCACTAGTCCGGACACTTCGCTTTCCACTTGGTCCCTCAGATCACATTGACTTCCGAGAGGATTAGGGGGTCCTCAGCTTCCGCCGCCTTCCCTACGTTTGTGGCTGAGCAGGTCTTCAGTCCCTGGTAGGGGGCATCTCTCTGCCGCTCCCTTTAGCTCATTGGCTGCAGCTCCAGCCTCTCGGCTCTCTGTTTGGGTCACGCACCCACTGGCTACGCCCTACCTCAATCTGTAACACCACCAGGGCTTCTTCAGCCAAGTTTTCTCCCTATTTCTATTTTTCCTCTGGCTCATTGTCTATTTCCGACATCTCAGGGATTCTGATCTCCTGGTGGGGTCCAGGTAGGCACTATTGTGAGAGCTGATTTAATATCAACCTTCCCATTTGGCACATCCAAGAACTTGGCCTTGATGGGTATCTCCTCCCCGGTGGCAGAAGACTCTCATGCATTTCTTAGCCTCCCCCTCACCATAGGAATTTAACAAACCCCCTCCCGTTTCTGTTTGGAAAACTGAGAGCTGGAAACTGAGAGCAGGCAACGAAGAAAGCAAGTCAGCTTTGACAATTGGTCTGTAAGCCCTTGTCCTCCTCCTCCTCCGCTTTCCCCCTTTTGAGCCTTCTGGGTGCGCTATCATCAACTAGAATGCAGGGCATCCACACTTCCCCAGGCCCTAACTGTGTGCCTGCCACACACCCCACGGAAGCCCCTCCAGCCACTCAATTGCTCAGTTTGAGCAGTTTGGCAGAGTGTGAATTTCCAGCCTCCTCTTTCCAGAAATGGGAGCCATTTGAAGACCTCAGTCTCACAAACTGAAGGAGGCAGGCGGAGGTGAGAGACAGCATCTTTCTTGGGCTGAAAATGGCCATATGCTTCAGCTCATCCACTCATCCGGAGAGCAACGGCTTTGGCGTTGAGAGAGCATTGTCGAGGCAATGCAGCGGCCATTTACCCCGTGTTTCCATAGTAATGCTCAGCCCTCTGAGGCACACAAAGGCCCCCCAATAAAGAGAAAGGATCAGCCATTCCAGACGGCACACTGAGGGAAGTCAAGACAGGCCTCCCGGAGAGGCAGAAGCTTGTCTGACTTTTTCTTCTGGAGGTTTACAGCTCACTCGTTACCAAAACCTTTTCCGTTGCAATAGCATCCGAGGGCTGCCCTAACCCTTCGGCTGACGCCTCCTCCACCCTTTCCAGCTCCCAATACAACTGCTGGATCAGCTCAAATCAAACTGGAAAGAATGAAGAGATCTGGAATCCAATATATAAGCATGCTGAGGAAGTGAAAAGAGTGCAGAGAAGAGCAACATAGTTGGTGAGGAAGTTGGAGGCTAGACCCTATGAAGAGCAGCTAAAGGGACAGGGAAGGGGAGGGGAGAGAAGGGGGAAGGGAAGGCACAGGGTGTTCAGTATAACCATTTGTCCCAGATGGTCCGAAGAGTCCTGCCCCGAGGAGGTTTCTACTAAGGCCCTCAAGTCCCACCTGTCCTTATCATTTGCTGTTCTCAGAACTTCAACTGGTATTACTAGATTCCAATCCAGTCACAAAGGGGAACTTGATGTTCCTGGGATCAGTCATCATTGTGACTAGATCCTTAACATCTATCAACTACTTTAAGATAATTTTCTATAATTTGAGTAGAGGATAAAAAATATCTTTGGAAGATCAAATTTCATTCCAGTCCCCTTCGAATGTAAGGATGAGGTTCGGATGCTGGCCCAGAAATCAAGAGATTGTGATTTCTAGTCCTGCCATAGGCATGAAAAATCATCTGGGTGCCTTTGGACCAGTCCCTCTCTGTCAGTCCAAGCTACTCACAGGAAAAATAAGAGGAGGAGGGAGTATTAGGTATGTTCGCCCCCTTATTTACAAAAAATAAGAAAGGTGGGATAAAACAAATGTAAAATTAAAAGCTATTAGTAATAAATAAAATTTCTCCCCTCACCTCGGTAACTGGACAAGCAGCTGTGCTTCATTGTAGGACAATTTAAGGGCAATGACTGATTAATTCCTCCAGCATCATTTTCACTCACAGCCAGCCTCACCAGCCAGAAGGGGAAAACCCCCACAACTGTACCAACTGCTTTCTTTGTTAAGGTGGAAACGGGTTGGTGGCCTGTGGGACAAAGGCTTTAGCCCAGGGGAGTCAAACTCAAGGCCCGCGGGCCAGATGCGGGGTGCTTAGATCTGGCCCCTGGGGCCGGTCTGGAAATAGCAAAGGACCGGGCTGTAGGGCCTCTGCTAGCAAAAACTGGGGCACGGGTGGGGTGCCCCCCCCGCAACCGCTTTTGGCCTCTGAAGTCCTCCAGGAGGCCATCCTTGACTCAGGAGGTTATAAAAGGGAGGAAGAGTAAAATATTTTACTTTTCAGGCTTGCAGGATTCTGCTACTATAGCCTATGTCAACAGTGGTGAAATCTATTTTTTTTCACCACCGGTTCTATGGGCGTGGCTTGGCAGGGGTCATGTGACTGAGTGGGCGTGGCCAACTCAACATCACATGGCAAGGTGGGATGGTGGCACCTTGCTGTGAGTGACGTCGAGTTGGCCATGCCCACCCAGTCACATCACAGATGCTGTAGGGACGGCGATGCTGACTGCCTGCCGAATGCAAAAAGAAGGCAAAGAGGTGACGGCTGGAGGCTTCTGGCTCCACTTTTCGCCAGCACGAAGGGCCTGCAGCCATCACCTCTTTGCCGGCTGGAGCAGAGCCGGGAGTGGCGGCTGGAGGCTTCTAGCGTCGGCAAAGAGGTGGCGGCTGGAAGCTTCTGGCGCCGTTTTTTGCCGGCACGAGGGGCCTGCAGCCATCATCTCTTTGCCGGCCGGAGCGGAGCCGGGAGTGGTGGCTGGAGGCTTCTAGCACCGGCAAAGAGGTGGTGGCTGGAGGCTTCTGGCGCCGCTTTTTGCCGGAGCGAAGGGCCTGCAGCCATCACCTCTTTGCCGGCTAGAACTGATCTGGGAGCGGCTACAGCCTGTCCCTTTATGATTCTAGCACCCCAGCCCCCACAGCGGCAGCCGGAGGCAGGCAAGTTCTAGGGACAGGCAGGGTGGTGACCTGACCCCTGCTTAGGCACCACGGAGCACACCATTGGGCTCAGCGGGGTGGACTGCTGTGCTGCAAAGGAGAGGCTGGCGTGAGGGAACTACAAGGAGCAGGGAAAAGGAAAAGCCCCCTTCCCTCTCACCGGTCGCTCCGTTGCCCGTTTCACCATTGCAGCCCCACACCACGGAGCTTTCATTCCCCCACACCCCAGATGCCCTCGCTTTCCCCCAATTCTCCAAGCATTTCTTTGCCTACCTTATTTCCAGCTCCATCG
>JANHFL010003480.1:76334-99698 GCA_032468155.1 Oxyrhabdium leporinum | reverse complement strand
GGGCAGTTTGGTCTTTGTTCCTTGTTCTTTGCAAAATGTTTTCTATTTTCTGGTCCATACCATTGACTAAATTAATAATATTTTGGAACACCAAGGTCATCTCATTTAGAAATCCTCTCATATCCACAGCTGTTCCTTCAACTCCAGTCATAATAGTGATAAAAGTGGAACAAACAATCACGCCTCAATCGAGTTCAGAGCATCCAAAATCCTAGAAGTATGGTTTAATAACTGGAGCTCTCCTCTCAGGTTTCCATACCGCCTTTTTTCCAGTAGGTATTTGTTTCACTCAGTCTCTATTTCTTTCTTTCAAAACAAAGTCAATTGTTTAAATGGGCCAATTCCAATGTTTACTCAATACTCTGATAGTTCAAGATATTTTCCAAGTCTGCTCTGTGATTTTAGTCTTTTATTCTAGTTTTCCAGAATCTCTTTATAGAAAGTTTTCCTTATTTCCACCTCTGGTGAGGATAAGGCAATAAACTGGCAATAAACAGTTAAAAGTCACATCCATCCTCCTTTGGAAATTTTTAGGAGTCAAGGAGTAGGGGTGACTTCTACTGGTGTTTTCAATTCTAGGTTGACAAAACATGGAAGCTGGACAGAACATGAGATTTTGTAATGCTTACAGTTTTTTTCTGACTGTTCTTCATTTTTAAAGGGCTATCTTAAATTCAGGCCCTTCCTTTTCTGTAAATAATAATTCTCATCATAGAAATCTGTTATGCTAAATCTTCATTATCTGAAGAAAGAGCTGCCTTCAGTTGTGGATTCTCCCTAAGGTATTCTCTTTCAGGGGCCTCTTTGTAGTAAATCAGATCATCTACTACAAAAGAAATGGTACCAGAAAGAAAGATGGAAGAAGAAAGAGCAAAACCTCCAAGAGCTCTCTTTGTCTTCTTGATTAATGTGTTGAAGATAAATACTTGATTATTAGGTGCAAGAGGGCAATGCTATTCAGTGTGCAATGCTTTACATTTCTCTCCTACAGTACATACAGAGCCAGAGTCAGCTGCATTTAGATTTGTCATGCTAAGCCATGATAGAAATCAAAGCCATTGAATTGGAACAGTGTGCACTTAATACCTGTTCAAATGTTAATTGGGAAAGAATGAATGGGTTATATCATTGAAACGAAGTAAAACACAGGCAAAAAAAACATTGTGCTTTCTCCCTTTTAAAGAAAGTATTGTTGCATAAAAATTCAAGCAAATTTGTATGTAGTCTTCAATAATGTACTAAGAGCTAAATTATAGATCGGTTGCCCCTGAATGGAAGTGACTTGAAAGAATGTGATTCACTTAAATTGCTCACTGTGACCCTTTCTCTACTAGAGCGTTCCCATTAGGTCTTTTCAGAATATTTATATTTATGGGAAATGCTGTTTGTGAAATGTTAATAAAAACTATGTGTTTTCCTAATGAAAAGAATGTCAGTTGAAAGTTCTGAACTGAAGTTTTTTTATCTTGTTAATCCAAAGTTTTATGTTGGTTGGAAGCTACTATAGCATTTGGGCAGGGATGGGCTTCAAAAATTTTAGCAATGGATTTTCTCCCTGGTTGCTGGGTGGGTGTGGCCATGGTGGGCATGGCCTAGTTGTCCTTCTGCACAATGGTGTGGGAGGGCATTTTCACCCTCCCTGGACTTCGGAGACTTTCCTCAAGCTTCTGTGAGGGCAAAAATGGCCTCCATGGGCTCCGGAAGCTCTCTGGAGAAACAGGTGCATTTCCAGCCTTCCGGAGCCTCCGGGAGGCCCATTTAACACCCTCCCTGAGCCTCCGTATGGGCCCTGTATTTACCTGTACTTACCTGGGATCCAAAATGAGCCACATGGGGACTCCTGGGAGGGGCGGGATGGGGTGGCCAGGACCAGGTAGGAGTGGGCTTTGGCAGTTTGCCAAACTGCACAGAATCTTCACTATGGGTTCTCCTGAACCTGTGCAAACCTATAGCATCCTACCCATGCATTTGGGGAGTGGAGGAGAGGTAGAGTATATTCAATAAATTGTAGTGGAGTTTATTTATCTAATCTTAATAGTTCAAACTTTGCCCAGGATCCCAAATATGTTTCTTTAGAAGAATCTTAGACTACTTTTGGGAGATTTTTAACCCCTTCTACTTTTTTTCCCCAATTTTATAAGTGACAATATGGGAGGTTAGTGTATTAAAACAATGAACTGGATTGGACTATTCACCAGCCATCACTTTTACTTTCAGGAATACCTCTGAATTCCAAGGCATTTATAGAATATAGATGGTGGAATTCTGTGTGTCAGAATTATTTTGCATTTTAGTATTAAGATTCAACTGCTATTTTTGATTTAGATTTTTAAATTCTTCTTTTTTAAGTCTTATTACTAAAATAATTTGAATCTCTGAGGTCCCAAAGACAGCATAAAATGAGAGTCTGTCTACCTACCATCATATCAACTTACCTGTTATGTAACTATCATCTCCATCCATCCAGCCATGGCTTCATAACAGATGTTTAGAAACATGCATGGTATACAGAAATGTACAGGGAAATGTTTTTTTACATCTTACAAAACATAGCATCAGACATATCTTAGTGAAACGTATTGAAATGAAATCAATGCATAAATGCAATAAAAAATGAAATACAATTTAGACCACGCAAAAGAAAGTACTTCACACAGTGTAAAATTAACCTAGGGAATTAATGTCTACAAGATATGGCCATCATTTGAATGGATATAAAAGAGGTGTAAATGAATTCATTAATGACGTGTCTATTAAGGCCAACAGCCTTCATGTCCCAATGTTATCTGCAGGTAACATTCAGCAAATACCAATTGCAGGGGAACAATAGTAAAAGAGGGATATTGCTCCATCTCCTGCTTGAGAAGAGTTCAGAGATATCTGCCAGGTTGTTGCGAAAAGTAACGTCTGAACTAAGATGGATTATCAGGACACGTTTTTACATACTTTTGCGCTACATGTAAAACTTCTTTTATCTTGAGTTTTGCTCCAGGTGAATTCATGGATAGATCGATATATTTTTCTTAGCTATACTATTGAAATGGTTTGCTGATCATTATGTCCTGTTTTCAGTTTCTTTAAAGTGAAATCATTCATTGGACTAGGTTCTTGTTGCTTCTATTTCAAAACTAGGGAGGATCCAATCCATTCTGCTGGACTCACAAATAAAATATATTTTTTCCATTCCACTGATAAAGCCTTTTCCTTACATGCAGAATAGACACGTTATCTATTTGTGGGACATTCATGTAAAAGATGTTGCGATTCATGTAAAAGATGTTATTAAAATTCACTCACAGAGATCCAATATAAAACAACAACAACGCCCACCCAGATTTCTTCTGTTCCCAAAAGATTTTAATTTGCTAGCTTTGCATCTATGGGTAGCCAAGTGAAACAGGATTGTTTAGGTAGGTATGACAAGGAAGCACTAATAAACAAAGACAAGTTTTCTATTTAGGAAAGTGATGATCCTTGAGGGAATTACATATGACACCACCATCTGTCTGATAGAAGGCTTGGATTTTGTACAGCACGTATAAAAGCAGAACATGGAGAATGCAGAGATTTCCTATTCTTCAACCTCCTCTACTGACTGCTGAATGCTATAGCATTGTCAAATGTGTGTTTTCCAATGAAAACCTGAGTGGGGTAGGGCTAATGGGAATCAAGGGAAGTTCCATCTATATTATTTCTTAATCAGATTGTCTGCTCTATTGTTTATAGGAAACACAATCATTCCCCCCAATTTTTTTTCCCATTGCTGTGGTTTTATTTTTGAGACTGTGGAATTAGTTATAAGAATGTTTTGTTTTTTTTACTGTTCCTTTGGTTCTCTAAGTTAAGCTGACAGCCCAGTCATTTGCAGGAAAAACTCTAAAAACTGCCCCTTATTGAATCAGGCCACTAGATCTATTTAGCAATATCACTAGCGCTTATATTTATATACTACTTCACAGTGCTTTACAGCCCTCTCTAAGCAGTTTACAGAGTCAGCATATTGCCCTCAACAATCTGGGTCCTCATTTTATTGATTTCGGAAGGATGGAAGACTGAGTCAACCTTGAGCCTGGCGAGATTTGAACTACCAAATTGCAGCCAGCTGGCAGTCAGCAGAAGTACTGCATTCTAACCACTGCGCCACCACGCCTCTGAGAGGAGATCATTTTCCAGTTCTACCTAGAGATATTGGGAACTGAATTAATAACCTTTGGCAAACAAAAATATACATGTACAGTTTTGCTAAACTACCATCCTTCCTTGTTACACCTTAGTTTAATGATTAAATTAAATTAGTTAAATTACTAAATTAGTAGATCAGCAGAATGCTGTGGACATAGTATATTTAGATTTCAGCAAGGCATTTGACAAAATAGACCACAACCTACTTCTTGGTAAGCTAGAAAAATGTGGAATAGACAGCATCACCACCAGATGGATTTGTAACTGGCTGACAAACGATAATCAATGAGTTGTCCTTAATGGTACTACATGTCCATGGAAGTAAGTAAGCAGTGGGGTACCACAAGAATCTGTCTTAGGCCCAGTACTCTTCAATATCTCCATAAATGACTTAGATGAGGGAATAGAAGGGGAACTCATAAAATTTGCAGATGACACTAAACTGGCAGGATTCGCCAACACACCAGAAGACGAGGTCAGGATCCAATTTTTTTTTGAAAGACTTGAACAATGGGCCCTACCTAACAACATGAAATTTAATGTGGAGAAAAGCAAGGTTTAAAATCCGGGCAGGAAAAAGCAATGGTACAAGTACAGATTAGGCAAAACCTGGCTCAAAAGCAGTAACTGTGGGAGGGACCTTGGAGTCTAGTGGACAATCAATTAAACATGAGCCAGAAGTATGCAGCAGCAGCCAAAAAAAGCTAATACAATCCTTGGTTGTATAAATAGAAGCATAGAATCAAAATCACGTGAAGTATTAGTACCACTTTATAAATCCTTAGTAAGATCACACCTGGAATACTACATCCAATTTTGGTCACCACATTACTAAAAAGATGTTGAGATCTTTGGCAAAGAAGAGTAACTATAATGATTAAAGGCCTGGAGATTAAAACATATAAAGAATGGTTGCAGGAATTGGGTATGGCTAATCTAGAGAAAAGAGGACTAGGGGGAACATGATAGCAATATTCCAGTATTTGAGAGGCTTCCACAAAGAGGAAAGGATCAGTTTATTTTCCAAAGCACCAGAGGGCAGGATAAGAAATAATGGATGGAAATTAATCAAGGAGAGAAGCAACCTGGAATTAAAGAGAGACTTCCTAACTGTGAGAACAATTAACCAGTGGTTAGTTGTAGGTTCTTCACCACTGGAGGTTTTTAAGAAAAGATTGGACAATTACCTGTCTGAAATGGTACAGTGTCTCCTGCTTGAGCAGGGGGTAGCACTAGAAGACCTGCAAGATTTCTTCCAGCTCTATTCTGATTGACTGATTGATTGAAGATGAAGATAGATGTATAACAATGCTGTTTAGCAATAGCCTCCTTTAAATAGATCTACATGCATAACATAAACAGCAACAAAATGTTCCTTCATTTTGTGTATGATTGAATCCCACAAGACCCTGATAGAAATTTCTTAAATTTTGAAAAAAAGAATGTAGCTCTCAAGCCTGGGAGATATAGGAGAATGCTACTTACAATGAATATCTCAAAGAGAATTTGAAAATGTGAATGAAGATTCTGGTCACCACGATATAAAAAAGATGTTAAGACTCTGGAAAGAATACAGAGAATAGCAACAAAAAATATTGGGACTGAAGGCTAAAACTTATTAAGAACGGTTATAGGAATTGGGTATGTCTAGCCTAATGAAAAGAAGGGCTAGGGGAGACATGATAGCATTGGCCAATATTTGAGGGGCTCCTACAAAGATGAAGGGGTCAAACTATTTTCCAAAGCTCACAAAAAAGACAAGATGAGAAACATTGGATGGAAACTAACCAAGGAGAGAAGCAACCTAGAACTAAGGAGAAATTTCCTAATTGTGAGAGCAATCAACCAATGGAACAACTTACCTTTGGAAGTTGTGGGTGCTCCATCACTGGAGACTTTCAAAAAGAGACGGGGCAATCATTTATCTGAAATTATATAGGGTCTCCTGCTTGAGGAAGGGGTTGGACTAGAAGACTTCCAATATTATTCTATGTTCTATGATTTGCACTCCAAGTAAGTAATACTTTAGAAAGAGATCATAGTTAATCATAATGTACAAATTTTAGTTAATCATAATGTACGAATTAGAGAATGCACTAAACATCTTCTGAAAAAAAGGAGTAACCTATTTGCATTTACAGTATATGGATGATTTAAAAGTATCTAGGGGGAAAAATAAAACAACAACAATGTTAAAGTGCAAAATTCATTGGCAACTGATTTAACAGATAAATTTATTCGAAGAAAATATCTGCTATGTATAAACCACATGAGGGCTAGGTAAATCCCATTTTATGAAACATTTTTTCATTAGCTGCTTTTCTTATAGTATGCATGTAGCCAAAACAGGTTTTTCCAAAAGATCATGACTGACAAAATTGTCAGAAAACTGAAGACAAAAGTATATGTACCAGGATAACTTTACCAGTTTAATAAGAGTATATACATTTTATCCCTCTGTCACTGAATAAACAGAGCAATATTAGACTCTCATCTCCTTAATACTCCATTCTCTGCTTTTCATGAACAATGTATTTCAGGACAAAGCATCTTAATGACTGAATATACACATTGCTTAACATGGATTGCTAAATATATCACAGTTAACTGCACTCCCATAAAACATGGCTTACAAACCACAATGATGAGGTTTAACTATCATGGCTTACCATATTGTATAAAGATTTACGACATAGTAGGTTATGAAGTAATTTCGACCATGCCCGTTCATAGAATTTTTGGTACAAGAATGGATTGTTTCTAAGAAAAGTGGCAAAATTGTATGGTAGATATGGAAAGCTTTAAAAAAAACTAATTGTACATAAAGGTAGTTTATTTGTCTAGATAGACAATATGGTAATGTCAGTTCCCCTGTCCCTCATCCTTTTTCACTCAGGATTAGTTTAACAGGTTTGTCTGGCCATACAACAGTACATGGATTTTTTTTTTCATAATTCAAGAAGCTTTGGGAGCTCCTAGCTGTACCATGATTTTTGGCAGCAGTTTTAACTGATTCACCTATACAGAATTTTGACACACACACAGAGAGAGAGAGAGAGAGAGAGAGAGAGGGAGGTAGGGAGGGAGGGAGGGAGAGAGAGAGTGACAGAGACAGAGAAATTGTATATTACTCATATCCTTTTTGTTGAATCACTGGAGGTTGCAAGTACGGAATGATACTGACTGCAATTTGATTAGAGTGCTGATGGGAACAAAGGGTTAAGCCTTTTCTCCCCATTTTTGTGGATTAGACCCCAGTCAAACCCTGCTCTTAGCTGGATATTTGTTAAATAATATCTAATGCAACCAACTTCATATCTAACTTGATTTAAAAGTGCTGATGGTGACCTTTCTTAATGTTGAGTCAGAAGTTCTGAAGGATTGCTTCCTCTTGCATGAAATCACATCATCTTAAGATGCACATTACAGGTCTTAAAATTTGTACTGTAATGATTCTGCAGAAAGTCATTGAGTATACTTTTGATCTCTCTTCCAAAGACTCCACTCAAGCACACTGTTCCCAGGTTTAAAAAATCTGAACTACTATTGAAATATTTTCTCCCTTTTGTTATACCAGCAGATGGTGAATGCCTCTCATTCTCAAAGGCATAAATAACTATCTTCAACCTTATGCCCTTCATATTATCAGATAACAGAATAACAGAGCTGGAAGGGATCTTGGAGGTCTTCTAGTCCAACCCTTGCACAAGCTGGAGATGCTACAGCAATCTGGACAAATGGTATAGGGTTTCCTGCTTGAGCAGAGGGTTGGATTAGAAGATCTCCCTTCCAATTCTGTTATTCTGTTATAATCACCAATTCTTTTCCCCAAATACTGAGAAATGTTTAACTCAAATAAATGATAAAGGAGGGTTCCCTCTAGGTAAATATAAGCACTATCTTGAGTTGCTTTTGATTCCTAGCAACTTCATGGACATTTTTTGGCAATAGTCCAGAAATTTCCATTGCCTTCTTCTGGAGTGCTTCTTCAGCTCCACAGTCTAGAAATGGTAATAGGCATCAACTTGATTGCAAGCACTCCAATGCAGCCTAGAAACATCTCGCTTGACATAAAGAAAACTAATCAGGATACTTGTAAATTATTTTAAGGTCAATTCTTGATGATTTGCCAAAACGAAATTGAAATGGACTCACAAATCTTACAAGACATTGCTATTTCAGATAACTTTTAATTTCAGTGAAATGAAAGGGTTACTCTTAAGCCATTTTTTCCTTCAGTGAAATTGATGCTGTTCTAATCTGTCTCTTCAAAAGAAAAGTGGGAGCTGTGTGCATGCCTGTGGGGGATTTGCCGAGTTATTTCCAATACAATGTCTGGGATGTGTAGGTGACATGTAGGTGCCCTTCTGTTAAGTGAAGGTGAGTTTTTGTGCATTAGGATTCTTGTGCTGCTTAACAGATACCTGATCCTTAGAACCTTAATGGATAAAATACATTTTAAAAGGGTTTTTTAAAATAATAATAATAATAATAATAATAATAATAATAATAATAATAATAATAATAATAATAATAATAATAATAATAATAATAGTTTCATTTGTTTAAAGGATGATTCTATTATTTTCTTTTTTATTGCAGTTCGATCTTCAGAAATGTTTTATATCATTTTGAACAAGTTACTTCTGTATACCAAATGATTTTGCATTAATGTATATGTGGTCCCATAGATATGTTTAGTTGAGAATATGCCACTGTGAATTCCAGATTTATTCAGATCTTCTGAACAGAATTAAACCTAGACAGCTCGGTGATTTGCCTATCCCTATAATGCATTCCCTTTAAATAAATTTCCTTTCTAGTTTAGTTTTGAAACCTGTTTTCCTAATCTTTGCTCAGGTTCCTGCTTTCAGGAACTCTCACATGCACACACTGAACCCTTCTACCTCCAAAAAAGGAAAATAACAAATAAGCATATCTGTATAGACATTACATTAGCAGTTAAAGATTTAAACTTGCTAATGGATAACAATTTCAATTTGGCAAAAATGGATCAAGATAGCATTTTTGTGATACTGAAGCTCAGTACATGTATTTGTTCTGTACTTCAAAGTTCTATACTATAGAGTTTAAAAAAAATTAATTTGGGAAGCAGATGTCCATCATATATAGTTTTGTGAAAAACAGTTGATGAAATACTTCATTTAAAAAATGCTGATCTCATAAAAAAGAGATAATGAGGAGATCCTTCCTCTCTAAAATGCATTAGGAAGGATTTGGTGGGGCTGCTTACCAGGTTATTGAGAAATAGGCCTTTAGTTGCTGTGGGGGGAGTAGTTCTTTATTCCTGATTTAGGTAGGTTGGCATCTGCTTTCATTATATAACAGAGAAGATATATCTGTTTCAGCTGAAATGTTCTTGTTATTATGTAGCTTTAGGGTATATATATATATATCCTCATTTATAAGTGGTTACAGAGGGAATATATTTGTATATAGAATAACTCTCAACAACCTATCCTCAGGAGTTTTATTTCTGTATTGACAATCCTAATAGACCTGGAAGGCTCCATGTTGGTGAAGAGTGGTCTAGAATATGAGAAAAAGAGAGATGGAGAGAGAGAGAGAGAGACAGAGACAGAAATGCAGAGACAGAGACAGAGAGACAGATACAGACAGAGATGGTGGCAGACAGAGAAAACTATCAGAAAAAGGATAAGAAATGAAACTACATAAATCATGTATGTGGGCAAGTTGTAAACTATTACTACTATTACTTATTATTAATATAGTTGATTACGCAATAAGCTAGATGTTAGACTGGATTTATCATTTTGCCACATTATGTCCTTCTCAAAGAACTGAGATAGTCAGATGTGTTTATTTCATCATAGGATATAAGCTGTTCAAAGTAAAGCTATCTTTTGCAACTGATGTTGATTTTGTCAATGCCAGTGGTGTTCAAATGATGCTCCAGTAGTTCTGTGATTGCACCCAAGATTCTTATTGGTATTATCAAAGTTAAGAGATAAACAAACAGAAGAAGAAGATTTGGAAAAAGAAAAAGCTCAGGAAAGAAAAAGAGTGAAAGTGTGAATAAGACAGAGAAAACAAATAGAAAAATATCAAACTTTCTTTGATAAAGATATGAATAAAAATACATCAAACTCTTACTCAAAGACTAATATTTGTCTACATTATTTCTATAGTCCCATGTAATTTTAATTATCAAATCTCAAAAATCAACATTTCATTTCTTTTGATTCAGTAAAAGTGGTTTTCAAGTAGAAATAAAATCTGCCAATGTCTTTTCTTTAATCAAAGCTATCCGTTTCACACCAATTCCACCAGCTTCCCATTCATTCTTCCATTGTAGGTATGTGTCCTTCTACGCTTCAGCATATGAAACTGTCACTGCGATTATCATATGTAAAAGCACATTTCCATAAGATATTTCCATTTGTTTATCCATTAAACGCCCAAGAAAAGCCATTGGTTTCAACTGTACATTAAAATCTTCTGCATCAAAATACGCACTTGATCCAGTATTTCTAGCTTTGTTACATGCCCATCAAAGATTAAAAAAAAAAGTTCTCTCAGCTTGATTACATTTTCAACACATATTTGAAATTCTCTTATATATTTTTGACCATTTATCTGGTATCATGTACAACTGTCAGGGTTCCATCAAAGTTCCGCTCGTCCATTCAGCACTCAGACACGACTATATCAAAGTAAGAATTTATTAGAGAAACCATGTTGGTACATCTGGGAAAAACCTGAATCTGAAATTCCAGGGTTTTTCCCCCACCAAAAGAAATTCAAGGATCCACCTCCCGGCCATACTCAAAGGTCACATGCCCCAATCCTCTTTCAGTTCCAATTTATGCTCTCCTCCTGGCACTCCTCTTCCAGGTTCCAGTTGATATGTCCTTGACTGTCCAGAAAAGAATTTTGTTGTGTCTATCTCCCCCCATAGCATATGAGAAAGTCCCCCCTTCTTGTTTCCCAGGCACTAGATGTGGTAGCCACAGAGGCCTTTACAATTATGGCTTCCAAGGCTGACAGACACATCATTTTATAAAAAAAATCTTTAAGATTATAATTCAGTTAAATTATGTTGTCATCACTGTCATCATTATTCTATTTAAATGTATTGGGTATCCAACCCCAATGGACTCTCACAAAACAATCTGTTTCCTAAGATGAGCAAAAGAAAGTTTCAGTACATTTCTTATAAGAGCATAGCTGATACGTCTTCAGTTGACTTTCAGAATAAATTTGTTCCTGACATTTATTCAGCCTGTGGATGGTGTTTATTGCCTAGCAATTAGAACAGATATTAGCTTAACATATATTATCTTTCAAAAAATGTTTCTCATGAACAGATTCCCAAGAGCTCTTACATTTTCCTTTGCTCTCACTTTCTTTGTCTTTCTACTCTGCCTCCTCCACAGTCATCCACCCACCTGCTTTTAAAATGTGCTTTCTCTTCAAGTGTAGAGTTCAGAAAACTGCATTGCAGGCATAAAAGCCAATTATTTAGGCAGAAATAGCCCTCCAAAATTATATTTTGAACCAAATAGCCTTTTAATTTTTGGAAACATTTTCTTTAATGGTTTAATTCAACCCAGTTCAACGAAGGGGCTTCTTTCTTAATCACATGCTTTTCATCCCATCCAGTGATGGGATTCAACCAGTTCTCACTGGTTCGAGAGAACAAGTTGTTAAATTACCCACCCCCCGCTATCAAAGTGGATCCTGGGCGCTGCGCTATGCTGCAATGGAGGAATGGGCAATGGAGAGGCCAGCATGAGGGAAGAAGAAGGCTTCTTTCCCTCTTTCTTCTCCCTGCTCTTCCTCCTTCCCTTGTGCTGACTGCTCCATTGCCCATTTCTCCATTGCAGTGCAGCGCAGTGCCCAGGATCCACTTTGATAGTGGACGGGGGTAATTTAACAACCCATTCGCCCAGGGTCAGGTTGTCCATCACAGGAGGCTCATCTCACATGTGCAGAGAAACTGGAGGACAGGGATGGGCCATACCTCCCACAACAGCCAACCTGACCCTAGGCAAACAGGTTGTTAAATTATTTGAAACCCCCCACTGTTCCCATCCCATCCCACCAGTAGGAAACTTGTCATGGAAGCTGTTTTCAGTGGCAGGAGATGGAATTTGGAGAAAAAAAATTGATAAAAGAAGTAATTAAACTTGGATAGGCTGCTTTTCTTTCATGATAATTCATTTAGACCACATGACACACCTGACTACAAATTAGCCTAGTTCATTTGAATCCATTTCTTTGTTGCTCGGGGGTTGTTTCTAGCCTCGCTGTGCAATAAATAATGGTTAAGTAAGCTTGTCAGCCAATAGAATCCAAGGGTCTTGGATGCCACTGGAGAACTCTTCTTTAGAAAATAATCCTAGTGAAGTAGTGAAGTAGTTTTGTAAAACAATCTCTCTCTCCGTCTCCCATTAACTGTAGAGCAGAGTAGCAGCCCCAACACTTGGAGGAAAGAAGTGGACTTGTGGGCATGCAAAACAATCAATCAACATGGGTCCACCCCATAAATCCTATTTTTCCTTGTTTCATGTATCAATTCAAGTTGAAGAAACTCTGAAATAAGGTCTTTAACTATTTTTAAAGTAGTGGAAAAAAATTCTTTGAAAAAACCCTCTTTCCTTTGTAGCTTAAAAACTTCGCTTTGCCATCTGGCCTAGGGAAAAGAGAGTGACATACACTCCATAAACTGATTGTACTGTTTGTGAATTACTGTGTTGTCCTGATGACTGTGTTGAATGGTTTTAATCATTTTGAATTATTTTAATGTATTGTATTGCTTGCATGGTTGTTTTATTCACTAGATTTTGTTTTTTGATATTTGTTTATATTGTAATTGTGAGCTGCTCAGAGTCATGAATGAGACAAGCAGCAACATTAATTGAATAAATACATGAATGAATAAATAAATATAGATTTTATAAATATGGGGAATGAAAATTTTCTATAAAATAAAAGACATCTAAGTTACAATGGGGGCGGGCAGACAAATATCTTGAGATGTTAAGTGCACTTAAAACTTTTGTTTTAGAGCCAGATGCAGCATTTAGGTAAGAAGCAAATTGTTAGTCGGTGCAGTAGCTGAAAATATAGAAAATCAACTAGATTTCTGAGCTGTTTTTAGAGTCACATACAGAATAAATTATACTAGTTAAACCTTAAGGTTATTGAAGCATGAATGATGGCAACAAGACCTGCTCTTTGGTTTTATTTAGCAGTAAATGTAGTCAATGCTTCAGCCAAAGTATTTCAACATGGGATGTGCATTCATTTTGTTCATTAAATATAAAACCCAAGCAAGTTGCTTTGGAGATATGCAGACCTCTTCCAAAGAATAATGAACCCTTGCCAGATATGATGCATGAGTTGAATTGCTTCTTACCAGGACTGCATTGGCTGCATCAAAGAGGGATATATCAAGATTATGACAAGTGATAATACCACTTTATACTCCACTGGTAAGACCACACTTGGAGTACCATATCCACTAAACAAAAGGTTGTAAGTCAAAGACTATGTGCATACCAGTCTACAACTACAAAAATTTTAAGAGGCTTGGGCTTCAACTCTCAGAATTCCCCAGGCAGCATCTTCAAGTTGTGTAACACTAATTTATTGGTTAAGGTGGAGACTCTTTGAGTCATTTGGAATGTTTCTTCCCAGACTTCTCTCTACCTGGGCTAAGCTGACTCACCCTCTGTCACTTGATTACATTTGCTCTCCATTTCATTCATTCACAGCCTTCCCATAGTCTTTCACAAGGAGTATGTATGGGTTGTAGGGCAATGTCATTTCAAAATAGGGTTACAGTTTAAGCTCAAAGTCCCAGTGGTACATGTGGGGCCCTAGGGGGTGGAACTGGCCACTAATTAGGAGCTTTTCATGGGGAGATTTCCTCAGAGAAGAGTTCCTGAGGGGGAGTGGTTTTCTAAGTTCCTCTTGATCTATTTCTCATCTAAGCTCATAGACATACTGTAGATATTAGAAAGAGAATTGAGAAAATTTCCCGACCCAAGTCTGCAAAATGTCCCCATCCATAATCACTGGATTGTTTTACTAACTTTTCTATTTAGTCCTTGGTCCTGATTGTGTGACAGTTTCTATTTGAGTCAAAATCTGAACCCAACGTGATCTCCCCTGACTACTGTACTGTAGGCTATACAAAAGCCGAACAGAATGGATGGACCTGACAGTTTATTGCATTATCTGGGAAACTATGATGAACAAAAAGCAAGGCATAATAGCCTCAAGTCAAGTCAGATCCCATTTGCCACAAGTGAATGCTGGAGTTGCAAAAATGCCACACTGAGCTGCAGGAGCTATTTGTGCATTGCTTCTCCATGGTTGAACCCCAGGCCCTTTTTTTGCTGTCAGAATTCCAGATCAAGGAAATCGATAAATAAAATCAATTCCTTATCACAATTATCAAGTTTACACACACACACACACACACACACAATCTGTGACTGCAAGACATACCAAGAGCTTAAGAAGAGCAAACTGGATTGAATAGCCCAAGAAGATAACCCAAAATTCATATTGTATTTTCTCATCATTATTGGAAGTGGTTGCCAGGTTGCCACATAGTGCCAGGTATAATCTATGCACGGCAATCTGTAACTTCTTAGAGTGGTATCTGTACAGATCACAAGAAAATAGAGCTTTAAAAGTAGTATTTGGGGGAATAAGGGCTGTGTGTAGTAGACTATATCTTGATGTGCTGCCTTTCAGGGTGATAATTTCTGCAGGGAGATCATTGCTCTTCACATGTTGCGGTTTAGTGGAAGATTGAATCAAATGACATCTCTGTGCATACAGATGGATCTCTGCGATCACGGAAATGATTTTTTTTAACCATCCCTGGTAGCCTTTCCAATTACATAAGGATAATCATTCATTCATGCAGCAACCGATATAGCATGCGAAAGTAACAGTCACAAATCCAGTGTTACTCCATACTGAAAGAAGGGATGTTGGAAAATGCTACCCTGGACGTCTTTTATTTTGAAATCCTGTGATATATTAAGCTCAAAATGTCAGAACTGAATTGTCCACTGCAGAAACACAGGTGAGAAATAAATAGCTCCTGTTAACATCCATTTCAAAATGTTTCTTAGCTCAGAATGTAGGGGAAAATATGCCAGGCAGACTTGCACAAAAATGCCTGCAGTGTGAGGACCTTGTGCACAGAAAGGATTGCAGATGTTTTGTCTACTTATTGTAGAATGGTGCACCCTTGAGGACTAGGTTCAGTCCCAGCTTCAATCATCGAAGGGTCACGTTGCAGCTCAGCCTATTCCACAAAATTATTTTTGTGGGGGTGTAAAATGAATAGAGATTCCCATGTAAGCTACATTGAGTTCCTGGTAGGATATTAATCTAATAAATACAGACCCAGAATGTTGGCAAGGATTAATTCTTAAATTATTGGGGATGCTGTCTTTGATTGATTTCATATATAAGTAAGCAAAGGCTATTTCAAATCTCTGCTCTACGGTGCAGGAACCTAGATGAAATAGGCTAAAATGGAGATGGGATTTTAATCCTGTGTTTGTGCTCAGCTTTGTAGCAGCGCTCTACTTCCGCCGTAGTATAAATCAACTTGATTAAATTCGTCAGTGGTAGCTTGGAGCCACTACTGGTTCTCTTTCTGCTCTGATAAGCAGGAATCTTTGGAACAGATTTGCCCTGGGTCACTAGCTTTGGTAGCAAGGACATGGTATTATTTTTAGCTGCATGTTTGGTTTCTGTGCGGATAGTGACATAAGTATTTGTGTCCTAACTATCACATTTAGGTAAAAGTTTGTGCTACAAAGACTGGAAGTGTCATCACTCTCCTCTGAAGGGATTAATTTTCCAGAAGTAATCTTAAAGAGACAGCTCTGACATCCTTTCTATTGATTGGATGTGAGATTTCGCTTTGAAGCGGGTGGGATTAAAGACATAAAAATTAAACCCCAAGCCTTTATTTCTGTTTAATGACAACTTAGCAGGAGGAAGCCTGATTTCAGTGTGTTTTGGATTTGTTTTGTTTTAACCACAGTGTATTGGGGTTCATCCAAATTCAAATGTTGAAATCAAACCCTATCATTTAAAAATCAATCTTTGTCTGCAATGGAAATGAATAGAGGTGGAATGCTTTGTGAACTGCATGTCCCCAATTCTAGGTCTCGAACCATCATGTACAGTCCAGTGCCTTTCTTCCAAAATAAACAGAGGTTAGAGGGAATTCCATTACTGCAATTAAAATATGTTTCAGTCAGAATCATAACAGGCATCTCAAAAATCAACCCAGGGGAATTAGTACTGAAATGTTATTTGAGCAGTGTGTCTTATATTTTTTGTTCAACCAAACCAGCTTAAATATTGCAGATTGTTATGTACTTTGTCCAGACCTGATTAAGAGAATTTAAATAACTCCTTCATACACATCAATGATTTTGGGAACCAAGCAGAGAACGCAAAAGAAAGATAAAAGGCAGAGAAATGCCAGACGTTGATGGCCAAGCAGCACAATGGTCTACAGATTTTCTCAGCTTTAAGTACCATTGAGGTCAGAGAAGCCTATTTCCAATTGTATTCAACCTTTTTCACTTACCTAGGGAGAAAATTGATGGTCTTCTAGTTCCTGTTCAGAGCAGAAATACAGCATAATGGAAAGGAAAATAGGTGGTTTCAGATGTCTATAGAGATTTTCAGTCATCCAGGTCATGGATGTCTCAAAGGTGCTTTTTCAAGAGGCAACTTTTTTAACTTTCTTTTTTTCTTTGAAGACTTTTTTGCTTGTCATCCAAGAAGATCTCAGATACTATGAAAATGAGAGTGTTGAGTTAAAATTATTATGATAGGGATAGGAAGCAAAATAAAATATAAAAATGGTTTACGTTCCTGCAAGGAATGTATCAACATTTATAAACTCAAAATATATTGTAATGATATGGAATTGTGTATCTCAGGCCAAAAACATGTTGGCATAAGTCTCCAAAACTAACTACAGTGATGCCAAAATAGTGAACTATCACATAATTATGATGGCAATTTGACTGTTATGTCCTTGTGCTCTGATGTGACTTGTAAATTTGCAAAGTATTCAGCTTGCATCTCAATATTGCATCACACTTTTTTTCTCTCATGTTCTCCCTGTAGTTAGTATATGTATGGGTAGGGTTAGTTAATGATAACCTCAAAGAAAAACAAAGATTAATATTTCCTATTTATTCGAGTAGTTTTAAAAGTCTGAAAAAAAAATCCAAGTTTAAGTCTTGTTCTGAAATGAATTTCAAATGAAAATTCCATCCATAGGTCCCTCTGGACAAATGTCCTAAAATATCTTTGGGGAAGGTATTAAAGGCTCAAGTCAGCAATTAAACCTGCCTATATCCCAGAGTGATCTTTTATTGATTATGCATCATGGAGACTCTTAACAATCACATAGATAGATTTTGCCCATGAAATATGTCCCTAAGCTGGTCTTTCAGCTCTTCCAGCTGTTTATTCATCAACACTGTAAGTGAATCCATCCACCTTGTTGGTGCTTCTCCTCTCTTTCCTTCTATCTTTCCCAGCATTAGAGTATTTTTCAGAGAGCTAGGTATTTTCATAATGTGCCCAAAGTAGATTAGTTGGACCTCATCATTTTGCCTTGAGTGAGAACTCTGGGTTAATTTGTTCAATGATCCATTAATGTGTTTTTTGATTGTCTACAGTATTTTCAGGAGTCTTCTCCAACACTAAAGTTCAAAAGTATCAGTACTCTATCCCATATTTTTCAAATTCCAACTTTTGTTTCCATAGACTATCATAAGGAGTACCATGGCTTGCAGTATTCTGTTTTTTGTAGATATAGAAACTTCATGGCCTCAGAATATCTTCTCCAAAGCCTTCATGGATATTAGCAATAGCAATACCACTTAGATTATATACCATTTCACGGTGCTTTACAGCCCTCTCTAAGAGGTTTTCAGAGTCAGCATATTGCCCCCAACAATCTGGGTTTTCATTGGAAGGATGGAAGGCTGAGTCAACCTTGAGCTGGTGAGACCTGAACTGTCAAACCTCTGGCAGCCGGTGATCAGAAGAAGTAGCTTGCAGTACTGCATTCTAACCACAGTGCCACTGCAGCTCTATTCTACTAACAAGTAGTCTGTGACCAGTGGTGAAATATATATTTTTTTCACCACCGGTTCTATGGGCGTGGCTTGATGGGGGGTCATGTGACTAAGTGGGCATGGCCAACTCGTCACTCATGGCAAGATGGGGCGGTGGCACCATGCTGTGAGTGACATTGAGTTGGCCATGCCCACCCAGTCACATAACCGATGCTGTAGTGGCGATGCTGAAGGCTAGTTGGGAAAAAATGCAAAGAGGTGAAGGCTGGAGGCTTCTGCCGCCGCTTTTTGCCGGAGCGAAGGGCCTCTGGCCATCACCTCTTTGCCTCCCAGAACGGAGTCGAGAATGGCGGCTGGAGGTGCAGCTAGCTAGGCCACGCAGGAACGCAGCACCGGTGTGAAGGGAAGCAAGCGGTGGCAGTGGCTTACTTACCCAGGCAGGCAGGCAGGCAGACAGGCAGGCAGGCAGATCAGGAGCAGTTGGGGCACAGGCACGTCCTCGTGGGAAGGCAGGCAGAGACACTGTGATGACTAATTGCTTGGTAAACTTATATAGGCTGCTAAGCCTATGCTGGGATGGGGAGGCGAGTCGAATAGTGATTGGGCAAGTGGTGGCGGGTGGGCGGGGCAAGCAGTGAGCGGGCAGGCAGGGGCGGAGCCAGTCAGAGGTGATATTTGCCAGTTCTCTAAACCAATCAAAATTTTCCCTACCGGTTCGCTCGAACCGGTGCGAACCAGCTAGATTTCACCTCTGATTCTATTGTATCTTCTTACTCCTTTATACTATAAACACTTTTCCTTTACTGCTCCGACTGTCTTTAAAACATTGCCTTTTACTAGTTTTCCTACTGTTACCTGCTTTAATGTAGCTTAAGCATTAGAAAAGTTGATACGAGTCCATTATAATTAATGCTGGTCCCTTCATTGGGCTTATTCCCACTTTGCTGAAAAATCTGGAAAATGTTACTGGGGGTGGGAGTGGGGGAGTTGTCTTTGAATGGCTGAGTCAGTTTCATGCAATTTTCTTCCAAATACATTTTATCCTACTTTTAAATACGATTTCCAGTTGTTGATGTTGCTAAATCATGAACATATTAGCCTAGTTCACAGCTAGTTTTGAAGAAAGGGAATTTTTGCAGCTCTGTCCTGGATTCTTGCTTATCTACTAACAGCACATTATTGTATGGAAGCATAACCTTTGTTTGGAGATGAGGTACAGCATGTTTTTTAACTAACAAGGAGCAATTAAAATGATGTAGAAAAAGGCTGTGAATTGGAGACATTAAAGAGAGAAGCTTGTGTCATCAGCATTCTGGAGCAGATCTGTGCAGACAGCCAGAAGTTCTTTGAATTCAAGATCCTATTGTCAACAGAGGAATAGCTTGCCTGTTCAGCTGTGTAAGCAGCTGTTACAGAAACATTTAAGATACCTGTGGATGTCTATTTAACTTATATGAATGCAGAACTGCAGCTAAAAGAACTTTGCATTTCTTAAACACACACATTCCAGGTGATACCCAGAACAGATTTTATTGGAGGGGGGGGGAGAGGAGGGCAGAAAATCTTTCATGCTTTCATGCCACCAGTAATAATCATAAAAACCAAGAACATCCTCCAAGCAATTATTGTACAATTCTGCTCCCCTTTCTTATATGAGGAATATCTAGCCCAACATAACCGCTTCTAAGTTCTGTTGTGTTAAATAGAAGAAATAGGCATATGTTAAGTTTCCTCTATCCATATGTGGAATCAATTATAAAAGGCATAAAAGAGACAAAAGTTTCACCGGTTCATGGCTTCGCAGTTTAGTAAGATGTTCGCTTGTCTTGTCATGAGACAAAATCTAAATTTAAAAGTAAGAGGAATAACAATCTATACAGTGCTTGTACTAGCCATCTGGTAAGAAGAACCCGTCTGCTTGAAAAAAAACAACCCAAAAGCCATATGCAATCATTCTTACCAGTATATACACACTGTAAACTTAACAGCCCTTTCTTTGCAGCTGGAATTGGTATCCACCTGCTTGCAGGGAAAAGTCTGTCTTTCCAGTTTGTTGACCTTAGATTCCACATTCCACTGGCCTTTTTATAGCAGGGAGGCAAACCCAAGTGACAGGCCCCAGGCAATTAGAAGATTTAACATGTCGCTACTTGGTAAAATTAATCTCACGCATATTTTTGTGGCAAGAGCTGTTTCTTGAATTCTCCTCCCCCCCCCACTTTTGTATACAGTACTTCTGAAACTCATTCTTCTGACTGCGTCAACAGCGTGCACTGATGGAAAAAAAATAATTTGGTTATAAAAGTGGGTGGCAATAAGCAAACTGTCATCCTTCATTCAATATCTCAGACTAGACTAATGGCAACTTTATTAAAACTCCATGAAGTAGTTTTTGGGATTTTTTAAATGTTTCACCTATTGTGAATATTGTATTTTAGGGTGCAAATTAGTGTCAAGCCTAAATGGGAAGGGGGATTGTTAGGTGAATATCTCACCCTTGGTTAAAATTTAGAGTAAGCTCTTTTTTCTTTTTGGCATCCTTTGACAAAGAGTATAAGAGTGTTTTGCTTGAAAGGATGAGGACATATACTGCTGTTATTAGGGTAACTTGATTTCTTCTTTCGATTAGGAGACACATCCCGATGCACATTTCATTGCGAAGAACATTATCCAGATGAAGTGGACTTGACTGTGCATTGGAATGCAAGTGTTATTTCTCTAGCTAGCATGAAGCATTTGGATATACATCCTTTTGAATGATAATATACAATCTACTTTCCTTTTTTAAAACTCTCTCTTGTAACAGAGAGAAATGGGTGTTACATACGTCAGGGCCTCATTCACAAGGTTTTATATGACTTGTACCATCCCCTTTCTTGTAGGGACGCATGTGAGAAAAATAGTTTCTCTATTTTTACAGTGCATATCCTACGTGGTATTGCTGGGCTTCAAGGTAATCAAAACTTCCTGATTCAAGATAGCACGGGCACTGTGACAATTGGTTTTTTTCTTCTCATCTAATACTCTCAACAATGGTATTGTTGGCTGCAGAAATCAACATTCATGGATATATGGCAGAGCGATGAATTTTTCCAAACCCTATAAAACAGATCACGCTGATTGTCATTGTACTGCCTGAGATCCAAGGCTGTGACAATAACATTCCCAAACTTTCAAGGTTTTCCAGGATGACTGCTGACTGAGTGGAGGTTGACACTGGAATTTAAAAATTTGAAAAATCTTTACAAGTCAAGGAAACTTTGTTTAGATGGCCCTGATCTTGTCAGAAACATAATATTGCTGTCCTTCTCAGTCGTGGAAATCATTTCACTGAATTAGTCTCTGAGCTGCTTCCATCTCTTTGTATGAATGTCTGGAGAACTGGGAAGCAGAGAAGGCTGTAATGCAAGCAAATGGGCATTTTGGCTAAGGTAGGCATTATATTCATATGACAAAATAGGGGGAAGAAAGAACAGGCAGGATTCTTAGTTTGACTTTCTTTGAATGTTCTTTGGCCTATAGGCCTCAAATTTTCTCTATTCCTCAGGGATATGAAACCATAGACAGTTTGCTGGACTGTGTACTTCAAGAAGAACCATCATCTTGACAAACTCATATTAAAACTATAGGTTCTATTTTTCACTTCACATTACTCTTGCCAGGTGGAATTATTAGAACATAACTTTTTCAGAGTTTATTATGCCCTTCTGTTGGATGTATGATAGGAAGTCAGCAAATGGGATAGCTTTTTCTGCTAACCATTTCTCACTGTAAACAGAGAGCTAAAGAACTTAACAATAAAACACTTGTACGTGGAAATAAAACGGTTTGATTTGCATCATCTTTGAATTAAAAAAAACTGTTTTAGGGCGAATGAATTTAGATTGTAAAAATCCCGATAACTACAAGATGGCAACAAAAATACATCTAATCCTAGGTATAATTAGATACAGATGAAATATTTTCTGTGTTTTTCATTTGTTTTGTTTTGTATCATTTTTGTAGCTTTGAGCCAGTGTTGATTCCTGGTGAATGCCTGGACTAGTTCCTGCAGTTTTCTTGACAAGATTTCACTAAGAGAACTATAATATTTTTTTTCAGAATGGATGAGATGGAATGGCAACATCCCACTTTGTATGTCTTTCAAATGTTTCTAGTTGCTCTGAAATGCAGTTCAGTTTATGCTGTTTCACTGACTAAATAAAAAATGGTTTTCCAGGCCTTCCTCTAATATGTTCCCCGTTATTCAAAATGCTTCCATGATACACAACTAGACTGTTTCTGCATGAAAAACTCTTTTTTTTTGTCTTTGAGCTCAAAGCTAAAACATACAGTACTGCCCATTCTGCAAGAGAAATGTTTGAAGAGGGTTTCAGCAGAAATTCTTATGATAACCACTAGACGGTGTGATGTTCTCAAACTCTTGGCAGAAGTTTGTGTCAGGGCCATGCTTGTCTCCAAAGGATGAGTTTAGTCTCTTATAGTGAAGGGCTAACAGCTGAGTGGATGGGGGAAATGGGAGGACATTTAAATATAGTACTGAAAAGAAAAAAGGAAGGAACAAAAATGTTGTGTCTGAAGGCACAAAGAGTAAAATTGGGTTTTTGTTTTTTTGTGTCTGCGCCTTCAAGTCAGTGTTAGCTCCTTGCAACTTCCAGAATTACTCCTTGCAGTTCTCTTGATAAAAGTCTCCAAAGCTGTTTTGTCATTGCCACCTTCCTAGGGCTGAGAGAGAGAGAGAAACTGGCCCAAGGTCATCCAACTGGCTTTGTGCAGAAGCCAAGATTGCACACTAGCCTGGCACCTTAACCACTACACAAAGCTGGCTCTCATGGCACATGTGGGTTTATTGTATATGTGTAAAAGCACTGTTTACCTTGTGAATTTACCAAGTGAGCTTATCTTGCAATGAATTAGAATGAGGTGAGCTGGGAACACAATAAAGTTTATATATATATAGCTTATATACTGGAAAGTGCTATTTCTTTTAAGAGACTATATTTCTCTCTCTCCCTCTTTCTCCAAGAAGGAGGAGGAGGAGGAGGAGGAGGAG
>JANHFL010003480.1:54994-76234 GCA_032468155.1 Oxyrhabdium leporinum | reverse complement strand
TGGTTCTGAGATGACCTCTGCCAGCTCCTTTAGAACTCTGGGATGTAATCCGTCAGGTCCTGGTGATTTGTGTTCATAGAGATCAGACAGGTGTTCTCTTACTATTTTTTACTATTTTACTAAGTACTATGATCCCAATATAATTTTGGTCATGGATAAAATGTGGCACATTCAACTATAAAGAGTTGAGAGAAAGGGTTCTGGAAAAACATTCTTGCACATATCGCACTGGCTGGAGATTGTCAGAAGAAATAACAGTTTTAATTCTTTTTTCAGCTCTACCAAACTTATGATGGATTTTTCTGTGACTAACATCCCTATAATATGACATAGTTAAACGCCATTAACTCTTAGTAGTAACTCCAAATACACATACTGTATATACAGTATGTTTCTGCACCATGCATTTTGTTCCCTGCATTTACTGGTATTAAAATAATGCAATATAATCTTCTTCACTTCTAATTTCATTTCTAGAAGATGAATGCCTGCTAACCCCATTTTCCTTCTAAACAAAGAACATTGTGTTTCCCCCAGGAATAATAGTTTGGAGAAAGCTCCTTTAACTATACATATATACATTTTCACACCTGTAAAAATTTCAAAGGCACATACTAGATGAAGGCAGTAACAGTTTTGTAATATTTAGCTCTTTTGTGCATGAGATAAGAAATCAGCTAGCAAGTCCTTCCATCTGAGTGCATGAAATATGACAGAACAAAGATCTTGTGGAGACCTTATCAAACATACAAAGCACAGCATTAATTCAGTGTCCATTTTGATTCCTTATGCTTAGAAAGAAAATGAAGGGTGAGTGACAGCTTTATTTAGTAAGTCATAGATTGCTGAAATGCAAAACAGTATAGTACATTATTTGTAGCCCCCATAAGGGAAAGAAAAGAGAATTCTCATTAGGTTTTTCTCTTAAACAGCATGAAGTATAAATTATCTGCAACCATATCTGCGTAAACTTTTGTGTTTACGATAGCAATTCTCCCTTATAGTGTTATGGGGAATCTATTTATTGGCCACTGTTTTATTTTATTAATTTGGAATAAGAATTGTTTTGAATATCTGGCTTCTTTTAATGTGTTTGTGTTTCCAAAGGCTTATAATCATGGTAGAATGAATTTAAATGAATGTATGTTAAGGCGGTTAAGAGATGATGGTTAAAAAAGAGAATAGGTTTAAGGTAGCAGGGTCACAATTAAAAAAGAGAGAGAAATAGAGAGATGGAATTAGAAGGGGAATAGATAAAAAACTAAAATTTGAATGATGGTATAATCGAATTATAAATTTAATATGAAGAAATGCATATTTGTTTAATGTAATAGAGAGGATTGACAATAGCTTATTGGTATTAAAAATATGATGTGTTGAATATGGCAATCTTGGCTTGACACAGATGGGATCCCTCCCCAGGATGCCCAGACAGCTATTTTCCATGCGGCAGTGGATGGGGTCTGACCCTGATGTACAAATGTCTGCAACCACCCACCCATCATATGGTTGGACCCCACTTATCCAGCCATGCATGCCCCAGAATGATTTCTTCTGTCATTCTAGGGACTACGATAAAGCAGAGTCACTCACGGTGGCCGCTAAACTCCATTTTCACCCTTTCCATAATCTGGGTAGTTAGTGCCCCACCCAACAGTGAGCCATCCACCTGCTCAAATCTCATAGGTTTGTCAATTGGTGCACCTGCACCCCCAACCTGTCAGCTGTCACTATGCTCATAAGGCACCTCCTGCCTGTTAACACTATGGGCAGCCAGAAGGGCAAATACTCCTACTTACCATGGGATCGGCCTCCCCCTCATTGTCACTGTCACTGCTGTCAATCCGGGATCCGCCCTTCCACCGTCATCTGGGATTCCTCAGCCGTGATCACCATTGCTGCCTCCACCTATTGCACCCCTCGGGACCTCTCTGGGGTTTTCTTGGCTGCCTTCTTAGGAGTTCCAGTTGCTGCTTGAACTGGACTGGCTCATGGGCTGGGCAGTGCAATCAGCCTCCCAGTGGCCTGGTTTCTCATGCCTAAAACAAAGCATAGGCAGCCAGCCTGGCATGTCCCTCTCCAGTTGGGTCATCCGAGGCCCCGTGGTCTGGTACCTCATTTGGGGCTTTGATATGGGAACCCCCATTGCCATACTGGTGCCTCCCCTTTGGACTTGTATTCCTGTAGGTCGGCTTCCAATTCTGTAGCTGCTGGATACCAGGTGGCCAAGTGCGGAGGCAAGCCCCGATAAACACAAGCCTGGTGCAGTGTGCGGTCAAGGCCCACCTTAAACTTGTGCGCCAGCAATTGTTCCAGCCAGCCCTGCAGCTTCTCGGCTAGTCTCTTGAATTCTCGGATGTAATCCATGACTGGCCTGCCCTTTTGCCACAGCGCCAGTATCTCCCGCTCAGCCCTTTGGGCTCTGGTGTTGTCTTCAAACTGTTCCTGCAAGACCCCCAGGAATAGGCCGGCATTCCCCAATTCCTGGCCATGTTCACTGTAGAGATCAGCCACCTAGTCTTCTGCCTTGCCCTCGAACACCGCCGCTATGGTCATTACCATGGCCCACTGAGAGGGGTAAAGGTGCGCATATTGGTCCAGGTGGTCTATCAGTTGGCCCAGAAAAAGAGCCATCTTCTCAGGACTGCTGTCAAAAGTAACTGGTAACTCTGATGGGTCCCACAACTGGAAGGTCCCAGAGCCATGGCCGACATCCAGCAGCCAGGCAGGCACTGGTGAAGGGCTGGGAATGTTTGGAGGTTTCCATTTGTAGCTACTTCCCACTGGGTAGCCACCTGAGGGTCCAGCAGTAGAGGCTGGCTATGGCACTTGTCCCCTGGTCAGCTCCAGGGAGCAGCCTTGGTCTGCTTCCAGGCAGAGCTTTGGGCTGGCTAAGCGGAAGTGCCCAGGAGGGACCACTGGCTGTTGAGTTGATAGTGATGGTGGCCTCCCAAGTGGCAGGGCGTCATCCCCCCGGTCCTTTCTATACCAGGACCCAGTGTCCCAAAAACTGGCCTCCCCAAATCTCTCCCTCAGCCAGTCCATTGTTTGGCCTCCAAATGTGCTGGAGTAGCTTCATTCCCCTCATCGTCCTCTGATGGGTGCCTCTCCCACCACTTTGCTTATTTATTTATTTAAATAATTTAAACATGCCCCAAAAGTGACTCTGGACAACACACAGATGTTAAAACCACCACCATTTAACAAAGGTAATAACAGAATTCAACTCATAAAGGATAAGAGAACCATATTAAGTGTCAGAGTTTGCCTAACTACACAGCTCATAAACCTGAGGGAACAGCAAGGACCTTAATGCTTTTCTGATGAAATTTGAGATTTGAAATGTCTTATACATAATTGAAATATAACTCACAAAGATAAAAACAACATTGTAGTGGAGCTTCTTTGGTATGGCTGTTAATCCCTTTTGCCAAATGTACACTTGCCAAAGTCCCAATCACATAATTAACATTCTTACACAAATCCTGCAATTATTCTGAATTCCTCCTTATACTTTAAAAATGTTCGCCAGTCTAATTTCTCTTTGCCTATAAAAGGTCTCTGGTTCAATTCCTAGCACTTTCAGATAAGCTGGAAAGATTCATGGTAAAAGCACAGAGAGCCATAGAGAATATATATTGAATATATAGAGAATTATATATTGTATAATAGCTCCCTATGTAGCTGTGATGCATTATTCTTCAGTCATCTCAACTTTAATACTTAGTGATTTCATTCACATTCACCTTTTTAACCAACTTTTGATAATGTATGTTTCCATAGAAACCCAACCTTTTAATGGCTTGCATGTGAACTATGGAAAAAAATGTCAAGAACACTCATAAAATTGTACAGACAAGGGGGTGTGGAATGGTGAAAACAAATATAGATCACATTAAAAATAGATTCATGTACTGTTTTGCCCTGCCCCACTTCATCAGCATGCTTTGTAAGTTGGTTTCCAGGTCAATTCTTGGCATCTTCAAATAGAACTAGAAAAGATAATGTCTAAAACTAGAGATTACAGCAATAATGTCGAGAGTAATCAGTTATAAATTCCTGTGTTTCCATTCCTCATAGACATTTTCACTGTATATAGGAATATAAGTGACAATACTCACGTTTTTTTTAAATGAAGTGAGGCTTGATTATCAGGGACAGCATTACATGGTTCCCAGAACATCTCAGTAATAATTAAAAGCTGACTTTTGATTTCAAATATTCATTCTTTTTTTTTTAAAAAAAAATCCTTCCAAAGGTTGTAGAATCCTCTGGTGAGTTATTTCCATAATGTTCATGGTTGGTGGTATAAACACAGACTTCATGTTGAAAAAAAAACCAAAGGTTTAAAAATACTTTGGAATCGAGTCATGGAAGCTGCCAAACCTAGAAGCAGAATTTTAGGAACAAGAAACTCTAATATATCACAGATAACACTTTCTTTGTAAGCATCTGTCTTCATTTCAGACATTAGTTTAATGCAGCTTATTGATCTGGCAAACTGTTTTTATCAGGAGATAGTTACAAACAGATTTTTCCATTTAAAACATTAATTATTTGTCAGTCACTTTTATCTTCCTGTTTACATACTGGCTTGTGACAGCTACATTTGTCTTGCTGACAACTTTTCTTTAGGAGAAATGAAGACGCATGTGTGGGATAACAACCTGAATGTTCTTATCACTGCAATGCAATTAACTCTGAAACACAGAAAGCTAAACTTTATGCTCGCTTCAGACTTAATTTTCTGTGAGAACACCTGAAATAAACTCTCCCCTCCCAATTAATGGGAGAATCCTACGATGCTTATTTTGCTTGGAGACTGTCATTCACAAATGAATGAAAAAAAGAAACACTGTAGATTCAGCACCTTGGTTACACTTAGGACTGTCCACAGAAAAGGCAGTTCACCAGAAGACTTAGTTAAAGAACACTAGTCAACAGAACTCATCACACTTTCAAAATTCTTTCTTTTTTGGGAGGGGGGGCAGTCCTTTTTTTCACCTAAGGAGCTTGGTAGTTTTAAGAACCTCATTTCTCAGCTGTTGTTTCTTCTACATGGCCTGTTGTTCTTTTAGTGAGCTCCAGGGGGAAAAAATCTAATTGTCTAGTCAAGAACAGATATGTTTTCCAAAGTTCTTCTGTGCAGTGAGTTTGACTCAAAAAAGCTAATACAATCCTTGGTTGTATAAACAGAGGCATAGAATCAAAATCACGTGAAGTATTAGTGCCGCTTTGTAAAGCCTTAGTAAGGCCACACCTGGAATATTGCGTCCAGTTTGGGTCACCATATTACAAAAAAAATGTTGAGACTTTGGAAAAAGTGCAAAGAGCAACTAACACAATAAAAGGCCTGGAGACTAAAACATAGGAAGAAAGGTTGCAGGATTTGGGTTTGGCTAGTCTAGAAAAAAGGACTAGCAGTATTCCAGTATTTGAGGGGCTGCCACAAAGAAGAGGGGGTCAGCTTATTTTCCAAAGCACTGGAGGGCAGGACTCAAAACAATGGATGGAAACTAATCAAGGGGAGAAGCAACCTGGAATTAAGGAGAAACTTCTTAACAATGAGGACAAATAACCAGTGGAAACAGCTTTGCTGTCAGAAGTTGTGGGTGCTTCATCACTGGAGGTTTTTAAGAAGAGAAAGTGTATAGGGTCTCCTGCTTGAGCAGTGGGTAGGACTAGAAGACCTCCAAGATCCCTTCCAGCTGTATTCTGATTGATTGATTGATTGACTGATTGATTGATTGACCACAAAGCATGGGCTTATGTTACTATTTGAATCTACCAGAAATGGAAAATATGTTCTCCCACTCAGGTTGGTCTGTATCAAATCAATGTATGGTCATAGCTTTTTCTAGAATTCATCATGCCATTTTCTCAGTGAGCAAAAACTGATCCGTGTTCTTCCTGTCTAGGTTACTTTATGTAAATAATAAATAACAAAGTTGCTTTGAAATTCTTGGACTGAAAAACTAAGGATTAAACATTATCATTTAGCACCAACATAGAATTTGTTAGGCAAGTAAAAGTTTGCAAGATTTTCATTTAATGTCCAAAGAAAGGAGAGCTGTCAATATATTGTCTTTCTTTCTTTATAATCCCCTCCAAATGCTGGCTATGTCAGATATAGATTCATTTTGCCTCTTCTGCCCTCTGTAGATTTTCTACTGAATTTTATGTGAAAGTACCCAGTTGAAATCTTTTCAATCTGTATACTGAGTGGCAATCTTCATCTGCAACTCAAACACAAATGACACAAGTTTTTGGAGAAATGCACGTACAAAGGAAAGAGAAACTTACAAGTAGAAAGTAAATATACTAAGAAAAATATTTAAAAATCATATATCAGAGAAAGTGGTCATAAAAATGTAAATTAATTTTTATGTAGACAATTTTATTGAATTTACAAGCTGATGTGAAACTAGTGTTTTAAAAATTATGGTTGAGAAAATTTAAACAAATCAAATCAGCATTAACTGATTGTCCTTCCCAGCAGAACAATCTACTAGAAAGTTAATATTCTATTTATTATTCTATTTAAAAATAAACAGAAGTACATTAACAAAAACTTCTCAACAAATGTTATTGTGTTTATTTTTTAAAATATCATCCTAAGTAATTAACCCTTAGAGTTATTAAAATAATAATAAATATTTATTGTTAAAAACACAAGCTCACTATTTAATAAAAGAAAACATATAGAAAAAATATTTTATTTGGCTTGTCAATAACATGTGTTTTGGTAATTAAAAAGGAATTTCCTTCTTATTTAGTTAATAATAAAAATTGAAATGTGCTACATTTCATCAAATTTATTTATTGCAAGAGAAAGCATATATTAGGAAAATCAGTATTTAGCTGCAATTGCTTCTATAATGCTATTTTGCAAAAACATTATCATGAATGCATTTTACTTATCTATTTCAGCAAAATATGGAGGAAAACATTGACTTTAACAGTGCAAATTGCTTTTGAGGCATATAGAAGGCATTTCAATATTACCTACATGTATCAGATTTAGCCAATTCCGATTAACATTATTAAGAAAAAAGATATCCCAGTAAGGCAGGGTTCCTTCCAAAGTGACAAAAAAAATATGCTATTTTCAGGATTTCAGAGGGGCAGGCTGTTTTTTCTAATCATTAGCTGTCCCTACAAGAACTAGATGTGAGAAAGGCAAGTCTCAATAGAAGAGAATATTTGTAGCTGAGGATTGAACTGTGTGGCCCTTGGTGTTCTCTGAGGTTGGTGGTTTTCTTGCAGTGCACTGATGATGTTACCTAGTTTGGTAATAAAATGTCTGCAAAAAACCCACCATGATCAGAGAGCACCAAGGACCCCAAAGCCAAGTCTAATTTTCTTTTCTTCCCAAGGCAGCAACTAGTATCTAACACAAAAGCACTCTTATTGCCTGGCCCTCCTTCCCTGAATATTTTGTTGAAAATGAAAATCCAGTGGAATAGAGACTCCTGTATCTTGAGACCTATGGATCCCAAGGAGGCAGTTTGGTGCAATTAGAAAGTTTTAAAGATGCCTTTTTGTCTAATCTGAAGTAATTTCCTTTTTCCTTTCTTCCCAGATAATTAAGGAAATGTGTTCTTTGTGTTTGCTCTTGATCATAGTTACCTGGGTGCTGTATTTTGACCATCCTTATAATGCATTTCTGTAGATAAATATTTTTCTTATTATGAAATCTCCTTTACAAATCATGCTTAGATCAGCTTCCTGAGATGTTTATGCACAAGCTGAGGATGTTTCAATCTCAGAGATATTCTTCTATAATTTAGATGGCTTTTTATGAAGAGGCATCTCTAAAGTACATGCTGTTTTCACAGGAATTACCTATTAAACAAAAAAGGAGATTAAATTGCTTTTTCAATGTTATACTGGATGAAAAAGCTAAAAAAATATGCTTGTAATATTATCAATATCCTTAATTGTAATTCAAACAGAATATTTTTTCTTTCTCTTTTCTGTTCTCAATATTCTAAGCTATTTAAATAATAGAACTTTAATAATTTTAAACATGTCTAACAACATCAATTATGGAAACAGCACAACATACCAAGATTTATAACAACATAATAAACAGGAAAAAGAAAATCACTTGAAAACTTTGCTCAGGTTTCAGACTCAATAGGCTTTGCCTCTGTGTAAGAAACAACAATGTCTACAAATATGTCTAATTTTCTCAAATTTGCTAAGCTTCAAGACAAGAAAGAAGAGAACATTTTAATGCGTGTGGTTGTTTGTTGATTTTCAGTAAAGAGTAAACAGCCTTTGGGGTATTTTTATGGCTTTTGATTTGTTGGCCTAGAATCCAACTAAACTTATTTCCAAATCAACTTACAATGAATTGGTCTGTTTTTTGAATTGCCAAATTGAGTATAACCTTGGTAGAAAAACAAACAACTGAAGTGAGCTAAGAAGATGGTCGAGCAAGGTTATTTTCTGAAAATATAGTTACCATTCTTCACAGATTTCAACAACGAAACATTGGCTCTTTTTCTCTGTGAAGCAGATGGGGGTTTTTTTTGAGAGACGTACTCAGTTTATTTATGATATCCATATTCTGCTGTTGTTGCTTTGATGTAGATTTGAAGAATACAAACTGAACAGCTCAATTTTTGTTTAGAGCTTATTATTCTGTGGGGTATCTTTATAGATCATTTAAAAAGAAGCAGGCACCCTGTATTTGAAACTTCTGGACTTCATACTTTTCCACCCACATCAATCCAAGCAGTTTTTTGTCTGTTTCTGATAAAATGTTTCTCCCTTGCCTCACATACGTTTTACAGCAATTAAGTCCATTGTGAATCTCCGAATACCTGCTACAGCGATGTGAATTGATTATGCTTCACATGAAAGGAAATTCTACTGCTTAGATTTTTATGTGCAACAGAAATTATAGTCCTCTGAAAAACATGACATCAGCCTCTGGCTGAAACTGCAGGAAACGTTTTGAATGGTAGAAGTGTGAAAAACAGACCTTTGATCAGGACAGATGCAAATTCTTCGAAGATCATTTGAACTCCTTCTGCACTTCAGTCAGATAAAAGGAGGAGGAAAAAATCCATGATTTTTAAATGGCGAACCTTCCATGACGTAGCGGAAGCAACACATCAGAGTAGATTACAGGTAATCCTTGATTTACATGCAGTCATTAAGCAACTGTTCAAAGTTACTAAAAAAGGGCTAAAAAAAGTAACTTATAACCAATCGTCACACTTAAAACTGGGGCAGCACCCTTACAGTCATGTGATTTAAATTTGGGCGCATGACAAGTGGCATGTATTTATGATGGTTGCAGCATCCTGAGATCATGTTATCGCCATTTGTGACTTTCCTAGACAGCTTCTGACAAGCAAAGTCAATGAGGGAAGCTGAATTTACTTAACAATGGTTAACAGCTGCTGTGATTCACTGCAAAAAAAGTTGTAAAATCGGGTGTGACTCACTTAATAATTGCCTTTACTTAGTGATGGAAATTCTGGTCATAATTCAAAGACTACCTGTATATAAAGCTACAGGTTTTATTGTCTTAGTACATAAGGGAATGTGAACCTCTTTATCTGGCAAATATGTATTTTAATCAGATGATAAACCCAAGTGCTGTTGCAAGATATTCGAATGATACAAAACAAATTGTCGCCCTTTTTGCTGCAGTACTGTACTTTTTCAACCAGAAATCATACAGATTAGATTTGTTGGGTGAGTAGTATCTAGCTTAGTATATGAAGACTGATCCAGAGACTCCACTAGAAATCTATTTTAGGACAGCCTCCAATGATTGGAAAAGACTTGAGCGCAGAGAATTTGTGTGGCCTTTTACAGCTTTCAGAACTGTTGTAGGAAGGGAGCACTCTCTTAGAAATCGCACAAAGGCCTAACATTGCTGTATCGCCGTAATCTTCCTCTCAAATAGGCTAGAAAAGAAAATATGGTTGACTGCTTTTGCTGAAGGAAAAGTAATGTAGGGTTAAATTCTCATTTGACAGGCTTACCTTAATTACACAGTCTCTGTCTCTGATGGATGTCAGTCATTCTTCACAATATTATCATGTCTATAGGGGCTTACCGATTCCATGTTTTTTGATACTATAAAGCAATACCAGGGGAAGGCATCAAAAAGGATCAGAAAGCACAGGAGGGGAAATGTTATTTAAAGCATAACGGTCCCGGAATTCAGTATTTTTTGCTACTTTTCTTTTCCAGCGCTAGATACTACTGGTGCAGCTGGTGGTGATGATGACAGTGATGATGATGAAGATGATGATGATGATGATTTGAGTGGGAAAGCTAAGTATCTCTAGCTACCGGCGCTTGCTTCAAAAAAGTGGAATATTTTAAGTTCTACTTCAAGGAACTACTGTTTCCTTTCAGTAACTGTGCTTCTTTCTCTTTTGATAGATCTGTATCTTTTTGTCCCGTTTGTGGCTTAGTCTGATTCTCTTCATTCTTCATTAGTACTGTGGGCCTTTCTCATTCTTCCTCTTTGTCAAGTACACACTTTCTCTCACCTTCACCTCCCTAATATTTGAGTGATGCAAAGCTAGCTCTCTGAGTCTGATGGAAGATCCATGGCATTTTAAAAATGATCCCTTTGTTAATCAAAAGGAAGTTTCATTTTGCCTATATGAAATATGCCAGCTCTTATGCTCATTTTGTTCCCTATAATCACAAGAATGTGTTTTTCTGTTCACTGCAGGCCACTCTCATGCCAGCAACAAACTTAAAATATACGTGTTGGTGTCTCATAAAGCTAATATACATATAAGTTTATTTATATGGCACAGTGGTTAGAATGCAGTACTGAAGGCTACCTCTGCTGACTGCCGGCTACCTGCAATTTGGCATTTCGAATCTCCCCAGGCTCAAGGTTGACTCAGCTTTCCATCCTTCCGAGGTTGTTAAAATGAGGACCCATATTGGTGGGGGCAAGAGGCTGACTCCGTAAACCTCTTAGAGAAGGCTCTAAAGCACTGTGAAGCGGTATATAAATCTAAGTGCTATTGCTATTCCTATGCCTTCTGGATATTCATGCTTCTTTTTCCCCCCTGCTACAGTTGGCTGAGCAAATGCAAATGAAATAATTACCTCTTGTGTGTAGGAACCGCAATTCCAATTGCACATAGGGGGCAGAATAGTGTTACATAGAGCTAAGGATTTACTTTGTGTCCCTTCTTTGTTTTAGGATTATTAATCTCAAATCACTTCCATTTGCCTTTCTTTCCAGGTACATGTGCACACAGCATGTGTTCTTTGACTCTCCTGGTAGATGTAGTTCACTAGTTGCTTTTTTTTGTCAAGCCCACTATTATATTCTCCTGTAAAGAAATTTATTTTCTATGATAGTTATGAAATCTGTTTTGCTCCTCACTGCTCAGGTCAGATTCTTGCTCTCAAGGACTTTCAAACACAAAGAAAGAATTTTTTGACCTCCAACATAGTGCCTTTTAGTACCTCTGGGACCTTTTTACCTTATGCTCTATTTCTTGAGATGTACATTTCTGCCATTCATTTTAGATCTGCACGTCTAAGCATCCAGTTTGCTATATTTCAGGCAGAAAGTGAAGACTTGTTTTTGTTCTGTCAGCCTTTTAAAGTTTTGATTTTTTTTTAAAAAAAAATTGTTAAGATGATGATATTTTCTTTAAAGCTATTTGGAGCAAGGGGTTATAATTTTCCTAGAAATTGTTCTGGGAGAAGGTGAGTATAGAATTGTATTAAATAAATGATCTCATTAATAAAATGAGACAATATGGTGTTGTTTTTTTTAAAATTTGAGTTATGCTTGGTTTTATAAATGGTTATTATGATTTCTTGTCAGGGATATTAGTCTTCTCCACAGGCTACTCTCTTGTTAACTAATTCTCTCTCACACAGAGACACAGCTTGTAAAACTGATGAAGAAGTTGTGAGTGAGGCATGTATTTGTTTTTAGTTAGCTGGAGGTTTTCTTACATAATTCCTTCTTGCCTCCTACATATGTGAACTTTCTAGATTAGGCATTTTAGCGCAATAATAACCAAGGAACTCTCTAATGCATGTTACTGACAAACAGAAAGATAGTACCACTTTCTAGTAAGCTGAGGATTCCTGCAGACTCTTTTATCATAAGTGGATAAATATCAGTGAGAATGGTTGAGTTGGGCCTCGATCAATTTCTGGTAAAAGCTAGACTAGAATAGTGGGGGTTTTGTTTGTTTTAAACCATAGAAAGTGAATCACTTTATCTTTTGTAGGTTGGCGGCCATTGCTATCCTGGGACAGAATGAAATCCTGCAACTATCAGAGGAAGTAGTATTTTGCAGAAACTTTTGTCAGTTTTTTGACTGATCAGACAAAGCAAACATGCCCCTGAGTTTTGGCAGAGGAAAGTGATATCAGTTAATCAGATTCAACTGCACAGCTGGTCAGTTTCTTTGCAGAATGAAAGTGGAGGCTTCATTTTATTCTTTGCCACTGGTCAAAAAGGTTTAGGGAGGCCTTTTCTTGGAGATCCTTGAATATTTCCTTAGGTAATATTGCTCATTTTCTCATTATGTGTTCTGGCTGACTTCTCATTATTTCTTGATAAAATTTCCCTGACAGGGGCACAAAATATGAGAAGTGGCTGATGAGTTATGTAAAGTTGAATTTCAGGTCATGATCGAAATAATACTCAAGATTCTTCAGAAATTACATTCCATTTGGTTTTAATAGGTTTAAAATCAGTTCCATTTGAGAACCAATTTATTTTCTGTGAGCAAATGCTCAATATTATTGGGGAAAGTGAAAACTTTAAAAGAAATATAAATGCATTTAATATTACCATGCTTATTTAGAATTGAATATGAAAATCTTTTGCTGTTTAATCTCAAAATCTAGTTTTTATTGTAGTTGGCACATTTTGAATATTTTGATTGCTTATTTTTTTAAAGATGGTAGCTGTTTGTGTGGAGAATCCCCAAAACACTAAATATAAGTTGAGTTTATCATTCTGATTATTTTAACCACTGACCAATTTGAATGGAAGGCTCTTCATATAAAAGCCTAGGACACCTTGAACACCAAAAGAGGCCTTCTCCAAAACCATTCAAGGCATGATTCATAAACTAAAACTTGGATGAATCCACTTCCTTTCAAACTCAATGCAAATGCAGCTTTATGTTTCTTTGCTTATTCTGTATATTCTGTATAATATATATTCTATTTGTGTTGTGGCTTCTGTTTTTTTATTGTTGTTTGCAATAACATAGCAACAATGGCCTGAACAGAGAAAGCTGTATGTCCTTTCAGAAATTTATTTATTAACTGTTATATGGGAAACCTATATCTTAATTGGCTTTGTCATAACTCATTTACATCCATTTCTTAAAACTTTAAGAATTTTGACCTCAACTAATTCAGGAAAACAAATCTTACACTAAGATCTTTTGACTTAATTTATAGAGGTGACATCTTTTCCTTTACTTGAATCCTTTCAGTGCAAAATTAAAAGATACACAGTGCACATGCACACACATACACACAAATACACAATAAAAATTTAAACAAATGCACTTACATGATGAACAGATATATTGTATGATAAGATAAACACATACCTTTATTTAACCAAATAGCTTTTCCCAAAACTTCTTAACAAATATTTTTACTTTCTATTTAAGTTATGTTTTGGCAAGCAATCCTACTTCCTATGTTATTTTTTTCTTATAATAATAATTTTTATTACAGTCACAGACCAGTATTACAAATAAAAAGCATTTTTTTTGAAAAAAAAAGACAAGGTGATATATTACAATTAGTAGTGGATTGTCAATCAGCAGTGGACTTAGTCCCATAGGGTCATTGTTGTGGGGAAAATAGGAGAAGGAAGGAATATTAGGCATGTTCATCTCCCTGAATTATTTATAAAAATAATAAAGGTGGAATAAATAAATTAATGTAGTAATATGTCTATGGAAATTTTCAGTCATCCAGGTCATGGTTGTCACAAAAGTGCTTTTTCCAAGAGGCAACTGGACTTTCTGGTTTTTCTTTAAAGACGTTTTGCTTGTCATCTAGGAAGCTTTTCAGAGCTGAAGAAGCTTCTTGGATGAGAAGCAAAATGTCTTCAAAAAAAAAACCAGAAAGTCCAGTTGCCTCTTGGAAAAAAAGCACCTTTTGGAAAATGTAGTAATACTACTGCTGAATTGAACTGAAAGTGAGAAGTAATTTTACTATAGATGAAATGTTCAGCTGGAACAATGCTCCCCAAAATAGTGGGGTTGAAATAAAGACGTAGGTGGGACCATGATTCCAACTGATTTTCATTTCATTTCATTTCAATGTAAATTTAGTTAATTAACCTTAGAGTTCTTTCCCATATATTTATTAATTTAAATCTTCTGTCATTTCTGAAATTACAATTTGGTAGAGATTATTCCCCCACTTATTAGGGACTGCGGGTTGCCCTAAGAACCCATTATTAGCTTTTACATCTTTGCTGTAGAGTATCCTCAGTTGGAATAAATTAGTAATAAAAGTCAGTATAATAATAATAACACTTTAGTAACTTTCCTGCCTATAGTCAGTAGATTTCAATTCCTTTGTTGACATAGCAAAGAAAAAAAAGTCATAGTAAAAGAATTTTTGTTCATCTGTGAACAATGTCTCGATCTTTTACTACATTGCATTTTGCCTGTAGATTTGGTCTAGTTTTTTTTTGCTTTACTTACTTTATTACTGAAATACAAATATAGGCACACACACACACACACAAAAACACACACACAGAGAGTATATACTACACGCACACAGATGCAGAACTGAGATTCATTTGAAAGCAATTATATAATTTCATCTTTGGATATTGTTGCAGATGATCCAATATGCTTTTATGTTCCCTTAAGAAGAGTCAATTCCATATAGAAATACTGAGAATTTCATTAGATATCACACCTTTATGAGCTATGCCAGTAAGGCAAAGAAGTTTGACATTAACATTTCAAGTGGAAATTATTTTTCTTGTAAGGATGGATTTCCTGTGGTGGAGAAAATTAAAAACAGAACTTCTTAAGCAAAAGGAGAACTCTAAAAATACATTGTCACAGAAAAATCTGAAACTCCCTTTCTCTCATTCACTCATTCTATCTGCCTTTTGCAATTGACTGATGTTGATTTTGTCAATGCCAACAGTGTTCAAGTGATGCTCCAGATGCTTTGGGATCATACCCAGGGCACATATTACTATTGGTACTATCTGACAGATCATTTTTCCCCTTTCTGTTCAGTCTTCATATAGTTGTGGTGGGTAAACACCTTTTTGTCCAGTAGTCCTGTAGTTGTGGCCCTGGTTGCTCAGCCAACAGTTCTGACTCCTGTAGCCCATTTATCACCAGATGTCCAGGAACTCCAATACCTAGTGTGGTCCTTGTTGACCCAGGAAATGACTGATCCACTAAGAGTTTGTGTAAATTACGTCTTATTATAGCAGTTCTCAACCTGTGGTCCACAAACCCCGGGGGGGGGGGAGAGAATATTTTCACAGAGGGTCCATGAAGACTTGAAGAAATGTTATGATTTAAATCCTGAGTTAAGTCTTGGAGATCCATGGCCATGGTCCATGGCCCCAAAAGATATTTCAAGAGGGTCCATGGTGAAGAAAAGGTTGAGAGCCACTGTCTTACCATGTTGTTTATGGGAGAGATACTCTTCATCTGACTCCTCTGATGAGATTTGGCTAGTATAGCTGAACCTCTGGCATAGCTCTCATCCTCCTCAGAGCATGCAAGTCCCACAACCATGTCAGTTTAGTTCCTCATGGGAAAATTATTATTTATTTCATTTATACTGTAAATTATCAACATACATAAAACCCAATTACATTAGTAGTAAAGTGTCTGTTTAAAAAAAACAACATGAGGTTTTGAGAAGCAGCCAAATACATTTATCAGATGGAATGTTTCAACTCTGAAGATAGTTGTCACCATAAAATTGGACATACTTTCTTTGTACTTGAAGGGTTCAGCTAAGCCCCTAAGAGAAAAGATGGCTTCATTTTTATTTTTTCTTGAAGTGATGATGGTGGTTTGACTGCTCATGAGTCACAAGGATAATAGCTGTTATTTTAAAGAGTGCACAGGAAGTAGAAGAAAGGTTATCTGATGTTCCCATCTTTAGTACCTGCCTGATATTTAAGACTGTCACAAACACAGCTTGAGGTTAATAGTTTCACAGAAACATTAATTCTGAACAGTAGCAACCTTAATTTTATCTCTTGATACAGGGAAAACATTAACCGCAAGGAAAAGTAAAAAGTTGGGCTGGTTTTCATTCAGATTATGCTGCCAACATTTCTTATGTATCTATAGTACCTCCTTTCATTGATATTGTTACGGTGATTGAAAGTGTAGCATTCAAGGACATTGCTGTAGTTATGCTATTATATATACCAGGATAGCAATTAAAGAAAACTGAAGTCCTCTTCTCTGGTGAACGATATCTATTTCTGGCCAATGTACAGGTCCCTGATACTGTCTGGTTTATTACTAAATCTGAGCATCATATGCAGTCCCAAACACCATTTTTAAGTGTGCTGCTGCAAAATTTCCCTTTACGAATAATAGCAATCGCACTTAGACTTCTATACTTCTTCACCATGCTTTACAGCCTCCTCTAAGCAGTTTACAGAGTCAGCATATTTCCCCCAACAATCTGGGTACTCATTTTACTGACCTCGGAAGGATGGAAGGCTGAGTCAGCCTTGAGCCTGGTGAGAATCAAACTGCAGAAATGCTAGCAGCAGTCAGTCAGCAGAAGTAGCCTGCAGTACTGCATTCTAAGCACTGTGCCACCACAGCTCAGTGAAAAACATTGGCCTGGATTTCTACAATTTCAAGGCAGGATATATAAGCAAGTACAAGCCCTGTAGTGAAAACTACATAGCATTTGCTCTTGATTAAGAAAGCAAACTGGGAAAAAAAGCCCCTTCATCTCTTCCAATATTGGAAGGTATTAATGTCCATCTTACAATTTGCCCTTTCAAACATCTTGCCACTGGAGGTAAGATCAGCCCCCAACTTTTTGACCTTCCAGAAGGGCCTCAATTGGCTGGGGGCCCTGATGGGGGCACTTTATGCTGAAAGTAGTTGATGGAGTAACAGAGAAGATTCCCACCTCCATACTGCTCATGTTTTTGGTTCCTAGTTTTAGCTAATTCTTGTTAATTTTAATGTTTTGATACTTTTGCCTTTATTGTATTTTAAGCTGCCCAGAGTTGATTTGGATAGCGAAATGGACAGCATATAAATCAAATAAATAAAAATATTCCACCTACAAGCTCAATTGAAGAAGGTATATCTAGAATTACTACAGCCCACTAAAATAGCTTCCAAACAACCAGATAACAGTTTTATTGCAGTTTTCACAGTTAACAGTTTACAGGTCCTAAAGAAGTACATGCGAGATCCTCAAAATTAGGGGCAATACAAGGAGGTAAACTGAATTGCTTTGCTGCATCTTACTCCTGGGCCCCAGAACTGGCAAGAAATCAGATCACCCTAAATCTTTCTGCCATACATCTGTTCTGTATTGCCATGTCCATTGAGCAATGCCACATCACTGTTTAAGGTTGGTGATTGGTGGTTCCCTTGACTGAAATTCTAGCCGCCTCAGTTTCATCTTGGTGAAATTAGGATAAATGGCTTAGGTAGCTAGTCTAAAGAAGATGTGCACTAGTGGAGACTTAATATGCAATTTAAAAGAAATTAGTCTTTCTTGGTAAGTTTGTCTTTGGCCGATGTAAAAGATACCCTTAAAACATTTGGTTGGTCTATGGCTTCTGAGCATGGAAAACACCACAATTTCCTCTTTTGTGTGCCATTGGTTAGAAGGATCCTTAGACTTGGTAAACACTCCAGCATGATAATTACTGGTAGGCTACCATCATCCATATCTGCAGTGGTATTTGGTCATGTAACTGTGGATCAAAATACAATTGTGTGCTGTGTGTTTTCTCAAACCCTATTCCAGTTGTGAGAAAGCTGAACTTTCTCTCACACTTTGGTCACAGCCAGCATATTAATAACAAACATTTCAGAAGGTAACTACAAATTATACTTCTGAGCTCTTGCGTCAACTTTCCTTGACGGCTTACTCAGCACAATATTGTTGCCACACAGATCTCAAATTTGCATTGTACTGTTTATTTTCCATTTTCCAGAATGCATCAACCACGTATTTGGCTTTTAGGAACATAGGAAGCTGCATTACATTATATTACATAGGACTGTGTTATACAGTCCTCCAAACCTGTCTTCCTTCAAATCTGCACATTCTTTCGATGAATCGGACCACATCGACTGAAATTAACATGTTCAAGTTAGTTTACATTTGCTTTGAGAGTAAATGTAGTGTACTTGTAGCAGAGGAAAGTCTTAGACATCTACATTATTATTATTATTAATAACAGTATATGGATTATTAATAATAATAATAACAACACAATTATTATTAATGTAGAAGATGAATGTGTGCAGCACTGCAGCACTGTGTGAATGTGTTGATGATTGAAACTGAAATTGCACAGGAATGGACCTTACTGGAATAGATTGTTGTTTAGGCTTAGTTGTGCTTGTCTCCATTCCCATCACCTGTTGATTTCTAGCGATACACAAAAATGCCATAAGAGAGCCTCGATGGCACAGTGATTAGAGTGCTGTACTGCAGGCCACTTCTGCTAACTACAGGCTGCCTGCAGTTTGGTAGTTCAAATCCCACCAGGCTCAAGGTAAAAACTCATCCTTCCATCCTTCCGAGGTGGGTAATTTGAGGACCCAGATTGTTGGGGGCAATATGCTGACTCTGTAAAACTGCTTAGAGAGGGCTGTAAAACACTGTGAAGCGGTATATAAGTTTAAGTGCTATTGCTATTGTTATAATGAGTGATGAAGATCATGTCTGAATATTCTGAAGCTATCTTATCCCAGGGATATTTTGCTTGTCACTGAAACAAAGTGCATTCTACAGACTGGCTGAATAAAGAAAAAAGAAAAAGTACTAGACATCAAATTGTTAAAATAACCTAAAACTTAAATGCACTTTGTAAATGTGTTAAAAACAGGAGCTAAAATAGTTAAATGCTAGGAATTTCTTTAAATTTTTACAAATTGATTTAGTAAACTAATTCCTCTAATTGATTTTGTAAGAATGAGTTTATATTCCCTCCTTGATTTAATTGAGTTTAAAAGGGAGTGTATTCCAACAAATAGATTTTATCTTTTAAAACACCTGCTACATACTGAGTTGACACTTTCACAAAGTTATTGCATGATGATCATTCACTCTCAAGTACAATATTGCATTATGATTTGCACTAACCACATCTGCCATTTTCTTTCCTACTTGGTTGTGGACAGGTCCTTCTTTCACATTCTCTTTTTCTTTTTTTATCTCAAATAATTCAGACATTGGCAAACTTTTCTGCTTAACTGTAGTTGAGACCCAGTTAAATATTATGTATGGTAAACCACCAAGGCACTGGCAGTGCATGAAAAAAAAAGGATCCCACTGTCTATTTCTTGCTATTCTTCCATTTTCTTTATCTGAGTAACAATCCAGAAGAAGATCCATTCTGATCTCTTTGTTCACTCAGAAGACTTTCTTAAGGAACTTTATCAGAAGTTTTTAGAAAGTACAAGCATATAATGTCAGCTATCCAAATGCTTATTAACACTTTCAATGAACTCTGAAAGGTTAATAAGAGAAGACTTAGCTTTGCATAAACAAGGATAATTATCCTTTAAACAAGACTTCTTGTCGCTATTTGATCATCTTTAATTGTAATAGTGTTTCCCCAAATATCTCCAAAACAGATGTTAAGATAAATCATCTCAATTTAATTTCCTGGCTTCTTCCTGAATCTTTTTAAAATTACCACATTTGACTACTTTTCTACTTATAAGGGATGATCTAAGGGATGAAAAGGCTGTGATGATGTTGAAGGAAAAAGCATGTAATCTGAGGCTTTTTATTATTATTATTTCTGTCATTAAGAAACCAGATTCCAGAGCTATCATTATAATTACAAATATAAATACAGAGTTTGTAATAGAATAGGCAAGAAAGATTAAAATAAATCCAAGTGCTTGTTCTAAAAACATACATGCATCATTTATTCAGCTAAGCTGCTTTCTCAAAGAAATGGCTCAGAATGGATGTTTAGGGTTTTTATTTTATTGAATGTAATGTATAGTTATTTGTTGTAGGAAAAATAACAGTAAATGGATACTAAAACAAATTTTAGTGCAGATTGATGATTAAGGCTAGCCCTGAGTTGAAAATTCCAGTAATAAATTAATTTAAAAAATCATGTGAATTTTATATACTCTGCCAGTATTTTAGAAAATATTTAGAAAGTTGTCCGTTATTAAGGAACAAAACTCTCAGTTCAGTCTTACAGAAGTCTCAGCCCCAAAGCAATTTTCACATTATTCTGTTGGGTTTATTTGAAGTAGGCACAGAACTGCAACTCTCTCCTCCTGACTTCATGATTGCAATTTGCAATGCAAAACCCAAATGAAAGGTGCAGCCAAGATTCAGGACAAAGGAATGATCAACTCACTCTTAGAGGAATGTCTGCCCTAATGGCTGCCTGCTGTGAGAGAGAGGCTGCTGGGGAGAACGCTATTGTCTATTGAAAGAGAAAGTGGCTGGCCAGTCAAATCAACTTTTTTCATTCCCACTTCAGACAATTCCAGCTGCAGACTTTGTGGCTTTGACATTTGCCAGCTTCTCTCTCCCCCCCCCTACCCCCATGACCTGATTAAAAATTGTGTAGAATTCATAAGCTTATCCACTGTTTTGCTTGCTTCCTGATAAAGGTACTTATTGCCCAAAAGGTTGAAATATATCATAAAGGTATAATGGATATTCAAGGATTTTTCAGGGACTCCTGAGTCTAATAGCAGAGGACTCCTAAAACCAGAGGACAATATGTATTTGATGCCCAGAGAGGGGAATCTAATTTAAGATGACAGATATCTAGATATTGCAGTATAATTTGGTTCCTGCCTAGTGAATAACCCAAAGTTAATCTCCAGAAGTCTCTTTTTAAAAAAAAGAAAAGAAAAGAAAAATGTTTTATGTTTTCTGCCTTACAAGTTAGCTGTGTATCTTTTGGCTCACAAGACACATCTGTGAAAAAACAATCCCATCCATCCATCCATCCGTCCATCCGTCCATCCGTCCATCCATCCATCCATCCGTCCATCC
>JANHFL010003480.1:37793-51582 GCA_032468155.1 Oxyrhabdium leporinum | reverse complement strand
ATCTATCTATCTATCTATCTATCTATCTATCTATCTATCTATCTATCTATCTATCATCTATCATCTATCATCTATCACCTATCTATCCATCCAAGATTATCTGTAAAGCACTTTCATTTCATATCTATATATAGTTTAGAATTCTTACTGTAAAATTTTGGTGTAAATGTTGACCCTTCAACATAAGGTTGAATCCTGCAGATGGAAGGGATGCATGGATTTTATTCTCTCTGTATTTTTAAATACGATATTATTTTTGTTTTCACTGAATGAATGAAGTAAAAAAAGCAGCTTCATACAAAATTATGTTAGTCATATTTAAATATTGTTTTTACCTTTTATGTACAGGTTATGATCAATACTTCATAAATCCAGAGCTAGCTCAATTTTTGTGTGGATGACAGCATAGTATTTCAATAACAAAATGTTAATTTCTGCTGCTCCACAGCTGGTATCAGGTTCAATAAGATTTATCTAAATGGTGTGCTGCCAATGTAGCATGTTTCTTAATGGGAAGTATTAAGAAAAAAAAAGTGCTGTGGGGAATTGCATTTGAATGCTGAGGTAGGTATTGATTTCTCCCCATAATCACAAACATTTTATTCTAGTTTAATAGAGTACTGTACCATTGTGGAAATTGTATAAAGTTGTTAATGTTGCTTCTGTATTCTAAGAACAGTGAAATCCCATTGCAATTATAAACTTGGAAAAAGTATTCAGGATGTTCAGATAACTAAAATATATGTGTGATAAGAGGATGCTGTCAATTAAAAGGGTACTATTACAACAAGCAATCTTTTTTTAATGGTAGTCCTATACTCTTAATTTGGTTGCAACCTATAAAGGTAGTAATTTATTCTCTCCAGCTTTTGCCCCTAATTATTACAGGGGATACTTCACAAAATTAATTTTACTCCAATTGTTCCAATATTTAAGGGGCTGCCAGATGCCACAAAGAAGAAGAGGTGGTCAGCCTATTCTCCAAAGCACCTGAAGGCACAAAGATGGAAACTCACGTGTCCTGAATTATTTACTTATTCTGTACTTATGTATAAGTAGTTTAGCCTTGGCAAGAAAATAATGTAGGTAAGGTTCTTGAAATTTAATCATTTTTGTTTGTTTGTTTTCACCTGTTTTCACTGTCTTTGAATCATCCAAGTGAAGTGTTCCTCCAAAATATAGTGACCAGATTGCTAGACACTTTGTAGATAAATCGTTATACCGGTATATCTATCTCAAACTTGATATAATTCTGACTGTGATCAGAAACATATTTAGTGCGTAAGTGGGAAAACCGCGAGCTTCAAATAGCGCTGAATTTCAGTTCCCAACATGAGGATTGTCGTCCTCGTCATCTTTTCTGACTACTGAGACTGTCAAAGGTTTTATTTGAGAATCTCATCTTTACCTGATATGCAGTTACAATCAGTCAATATGAAGGCATTATGTAACCTCGAGAATTATAGAATCCCTACATCAGAAGTATCTTAAGATCCTCTTTCCTAAAACTATTTAGTCATTTACTGAAGATGGCATTGCTCTAGCAGTTATTTATTTTAGTTGCAAAGGCTATGGACTAAATTATTCCTGAATACTCTCTACGTATTATTTTAAGTTTAATTACTGATAGAGTTTAAAGTGTGTTGTTATTCTTTAAGCATTTTAATTGATGTTAGGTTAATTTACTTTACACATTTTCTGAAAGCTGAAAGATGGATTTTAAAAGGTTTTTTTTATAAATGAATAAACACATCTATGACACACACATTTTTCCCTGCTGACATTTATTTTTCCTTCAAAGTGAGATTCTCTTTCTAAAGTTTTGTCAGATTGCTGCTGTTTAACAATGGCTGTGATTTAAATTTCAAAAACTCTACCAGAACAATTGTCCAAGTAGTACTGTGCCTGCGCTGTTACAATATATATTAAGTTATATTAATCTGAGGCTGGTGCTACTTTAATTTACTATTTCTTCTACAATATTTGGAGACTCTTATGCACAAGGTTTAGTGGTTCTTAGACTTCAAAATGTGAAACTGCACAGACTACCTCTTGCTGCTCATGGCCATCATTATTATGTTACTAGACTTCTGTCCCCCAGAAAAAAAACTAATATTTTAACTTCTTAGGACCACTAAAATAAATTGCTGTGTTTCAGGGGATGGATGGATGGGTAGACAGATAGCTTTCATAGTTTAGTCTACAATCATTGGACTTCTATACAAATATTATTCAGTCCTGACCTTTAGCTTTTGAGCCCAGACAGGGCATGTTATAAATAGATTTAGGCTATAGAAATTGAATAAATAAATATGCTGGTGCAAATTGGGTGCAGAAATGCCTGTCAGCTTCAAGTCCACTTAAAAATAAGTCATGGTAAAATGTCTCTGTTATAATAACTTTAGGTGGCGAAGCAACTTTTTCGGGATGTTATTTACATTAAGTCTCTCAAAGACTTTTTTTAACCAATGAAATTCAATGCTGAAAAAAGTGAAGTTCTACATTTAGGCAAAAAAAAACACCAAATGCACAGGAATAGAATATGTGGTACCTGGCTCAATAGCAGTAACTGCGAAAGAGATCTTGGAGTCTTAGTTGACAATCACTTGAATATGCCAGCAGTGTGCTTCAGCTGCCAAAAAAGCCAACACTGTCCTAGGCTGCATTAACAGATGAATAGAATCAAGATCACATGAAGTGTTAATTCCACTTTATAATACCTTGGTAAGACCACACTTGGAATATTGCATCCAGTTTTTGTTGTGACGTTATTAAAAAAGATGTTGAGATTCTGGGAAGAGTGCAAGGAAGAGTAACAAAGATGATTAGGGGACTGGAGGCTGAAACATATGAATAATAGTTGCAGGAATTGGGTATATCTAGTTTAATGAAAAGAAGCACCAGGGTGGCAAGATAGCAGTGTTTCAATATCTTAGGGCTGCCACAAAGAAGACAGGGTCAACCTATTGTCCAAACCACCTGTAGGCAGAACAAGAAGCAATGGATGGAAACTAATCAAGGAGAGAAGCAACCTAGAACTAAGGAGAAATTGCCTAACAGTGAGAACAATTAACCGTGGAACAGTTTTCCTTCAGAATTTGTGGATGCTTCATCATTGGAAGCTTTTGAGAAGAAACTGGACAATCATTTGTTTGAAAAAAATATAGGGTTTCCTGCCTGAGCAAGGAGTTGGATTTGAATCCTCCAAGGTCCCTTCAAACTCTGTTATTCAAAGCCACCTCAAACTGCAAGGTGGACACCAAATAAGTTTAATAATAATACATGAATAACAACATGTTCTTCTTTAATAGAAAGAAGAAAAGATAGAAATCATTTGCATCAGTTGTTACTAAATAGATTCCTTTTCATTGTTTCCTTCAAGGCATCAGCTACCTGTTGTTTATCACTGACTACTAGTCCTAGTCCCATGAAATGGCTTGTACAATGTTGTAATGTCCTGCAGACTGTGGAGCAATAAACGTGTAGGACTTTCCATGATCAGAATCATTCTTAGTTGTGTAAAGTGTCATAAATATCAACTGCCAAGTCACAATGATTGAAAATAAATGTATACAGTTGCACAATTTTTAGAAGTGTACATACTGGAAGGATGAGTTATGGTACTTCAGTTGACTTCAGTATTCAAAAGAGTCTCTAGCCGAAGCTCAAAATCAGGAAAAAGTCAGTTTTTAATGGGAATCTCACTTCTCCTTCCACATTGGCTTGCATGGCAAATGTCTAAAAAGTGCCTGTGAAAGAAAAACTGTGTTATTTGAGGCCTTATATCATGTAGTATGTAGTATATGAACTTCTGAACTCTGTGTTAGGGGCACTTATGCTTTACCTTATAAGACAGCCTACACCTTGGTTTTTAAACCACTTTGCATCAGTCCTCTTTACTGAAGTATAAAGCAGTTTATTTGAAATACATGCAAGACAAAGCAGATGAAAATTTTTCATGTAGCATTCATCCTTAAATATATTTGGCCAGAATTTCCAATAAGCTATTATGTCTATGCCCCAGTCAGTCCTTTAATTGTCTGTAGAAGATTTGGGGATGTAGATGTGGCAGAATAGAAGTCAAACTCACTATGAGATTTCCAGTTCATTGTCCTATTATAAGGATGAATGGTAATAATTTAAAAATAACTTTCATGTTTAATAAATAAGAATGGACTCCGTCTCAGTTTGGGTTTCTTTCTCTTCTTTTTTTCTTACTTTCATTTACTTCTTTATGTATAGGGATGACTAGGATTTTGGTTCAGTTGCTTTTTGGTAAAAGCTTGCCAAATTTGTACTTCCTGAGTCAATATGCAAACTTTAAAGTCTTCAAACTGAATTTTAAATAGATAGAAAATGCATAGGTTAAGGGGAAAAAAACTATACATCGATATGCAGACATAAATTTTTAAGAGCATAAAAATAATACAGTGAAAAGCAGCTTGCAGAAAATGAATGTTATACACACAAAACATGTGCCTTTTTTTTTGCTCAAGGCAAAACCAAAACTGATAGATCTATACAATCCTATTTCCAATTTGCTTTGCAACTTAAAAAAAGATTTTCAGAAACTAGGTATGCATTTTCATGCATCATTCTCTTAATCTAAGTTTCTTTTATAAATTTTGTTTAAATGAAGAGACTAGAAGGAATTTGATTTAAAATTGTAAGAATGAAAGTACATTAATAAGTAATATTAATTGCTGGCTGTTGTTAATTGTAAAAGATAAAAAAATATGAGTGGTTTTGATAAGGCTGTCTGAATTTTAAATCCAGCATGTGGAAATTCTGGAACTACAAATAGGATGAATGTGATTATGAACGAAAGAGGCGGGGAAAGAAAGAGAAAATGTTTCAGTCTGGCAAGCACAATATAAAATGTAGGAAAATATGATACATACCAAAGCAACAGATGTGCCTATATTTATTACCTTTTACAATCATATTTTTTCTAACTAATTTATATAAGGTTATTATTAAATATGATTCAATGAACATGATTCAATTAAGAGATCAGGAGGAAACTGAGACTGAACATTTTACTAGAACTGTGTAATTGGTCCAAAGCCGCCATGGCAAAATCCTTACTGTAGGATACCTAATTTATAGAATTATATATACTATACCTGAACTCGATGTATACTTTGCAGCCCAGCACTACTGGGAGGATAATAAGAAGCATATAACAGTAGAAGTCAGCAGAGTGATTCAGATGGTCAAAATCCCTCAATACAGAGCTTCAGGACAGAGACAGTTCTCATTTATGGCACTTTTAGGCCTTTATTGTATGAATGGAATTTTTAATGGAGGTTCAAAAGTGAAAGACACATTGTAAAATTTAAAGGGCAATCCCCTCAGAGTACTTAATCCTTTAATTTCTTTTTCTTTTTTTGGAAAAAAATAGACATTTTTATTAATTTTTAAATGTGTTCTGACCTTTACGTATGGAAAGAGTTTTAGTAATACAGGAAAAAGAAACCAAGCACTTATTTTAAATGACCTATCTATTTTACATCTAAATGGGTAATGCTAGAAATGTCAAAAGAGCATTTAATGTTACATCTTCCCGAGACTGATTCAAATCCATATGGGCCTTGTCATGTATTTGTAGCTTACTCAGACAATCATATTGAACCAAATGATGATAACTTATGATAAAAATGAATTTATTACATTTTTAATGGATTGACCATCAATATGAAGAAAAATGTGCCTACATACTTAGAGTTTTATAAAAATTTACAGTAACTTCCTATGGTTTTCAAAGGGAAGAAATGTCTTAGTATCTACAGTATGACATTTGCCTTTATAAACTGGTATATATTGTATACTGCAAGCAGAATGCAAGCATGTGCTTATTATTAAAAAGCATAGGATGTTTCCTTGAGTGGCATCTCAGAATCACTAGGCATACACTCAGCACAAATGATGACATGGCTTAATGCTGTTACTTACAGATGGATTCAACACCTAGATATCTACTGAACTTTCTACGTTTAGAGTTGGCAAATGTGCAATCGAATCTCCCCTGTGCCTGGAAAGTTATGCTTCAGGTGAGGCTTTCTCTCCATAGGAACCAGCTGTTCTCTATTTTCTAATTCTGTGCCAGGTTCCCCTTCCCCCTAGTTTGCACATGTCTGTTTCTCTTCTGATCAGGCTCAGAAACAGCCATCATGAAAGAGCTAATGAATGAGCAAGTGACAGTGGCCAAGCTTGACCTGGATCAGAATGTTTCCTGGTAAGAGGGGAGAAATTGCCATTGCCTTGACTTCTGCTTGGCTAGTTGCAGGTGGCTGAAGATATCAATGGTATTTTGATCAGTGGTGGAGTCTTCTTATAGCACAGCAGTAGGAGGGGAGGTAGCCAGTCTCAATTTAGTATCTTAATATTGAGCTAGATTTTGATGGTAGCCTCAGGATGAGAACTGGAGGAAGGCAAAAAGTGTAGGTTGGGAAGCATTCATAGAAGCACTCAGTGAAATAATTTTAAGGAGCGGAATTCTGCACCTTTGCCTTCTTCCTTTCCCAAATAAACTAGCCAGCCTAGATGTTACCACATATTGAAATGTTTACATCAAATTTTTACATATGCTTCCATAGTCATGAATACATGACCTGAATGATTTTGTTCTTTTTAAAAGTTTTATTTGATTCTATTATTTTCTTTCTTTAGAAGTTTATTTTTTTGCTATTCAATTAATAAAAGTAAAAGAAGATATACTAGGCAGCCTGAGCACTCTTCCCTAGTTCCTCATTACTGCCTAAATCTATCCCATCTGAGTGTGCCCATGGAAAGGAGTCCATGCCGAGACTGCTTTGAATTGCCTCAGCTTTGCCTTTCCAGAAGCAAAACAGAATAATATCTATTAGGAAAAGACTTCAAAATAATTAATGCTGACTTCAACTTTGATGTAGTCAAATACTGGTTGTATTATCTATCCTCCTCCTTCTCCCCATGGCAGGTTGGGCTGACCTACTGGCCTCACAGCCAGTCCCTTGCATCTCTCCTGTCACTGAGCTACTTTGGTGCAAGGAACAGCTGGATAGTTGTTAAAAAACGAAGCATACCAAACCCAGGATGAAGTCACAGATATTTTCTTTTATCCACAGAAATGGGCTATTATTTGAAATTTAAAATGTTCAAATGAGTGAATGAATGAAGTGTGTGTGTGTGTGTGTGTGTGTGTTAGAGAGAGAGAGAGATTTGTCATCCCTGGAGATGACAAAAATTGAAATATCTATACCCCTCTCTTAGCCAGATTGCATGAGAACTTATAACTTCAACATTCCATAGTTGGTGTAGATTCCATGCCTTTTTACAATCAATAAAAGGTTCTGTTTTGACTTTGACTTTTTTGATAAGCTGCTTTTGCATTCTCCATTTGAATGCTTCCCTAAATAGATGTGGAAAAGATTGAAGAAGGGCTTTGCAGCTAGAGAGGAAATCAACCCTTCTCTGGTTCAGTCATGGGACCAATTGAATTACTGTAAATTTCATTTTACGTGAACAGACATTTGCTATTTCCCCAGTATCTCCATCACATTGATCTAGACTTCACTGCTTCGTCTCTTCTCTAGTAACCTCTCACACTTTGGTATTCTTTGACATCCTTTTAATTTGCTATTCTCTAAGACTTAAAGAGAATTAATGCTACACTCCTGCTCTTATTATTTTAAGTTCAGGTTCATGTTTATTATTTTGATATATACGGGCAGAGGAGAATTTAATTGCAGACATTACAGCAGGTTTTTTTCCTGAAATATATCATAAAGTTTGCATAGAATAGCCAATAATAAGTGGAAGCACACATATCTAGGAAAGAGAGAAGTCCCTGGGCCTTCTACGCTTGTATACTTTTTTCATATACCTCAATACATAAAAGCATAAAATGCTGGTCTTAAACATGAGGGCAACTGATGCTTCTAAAATGAATGTATTCACTGAAATTAATGAAAGCTTGTTAACAGCTAATAAAGTTAAAAATGTGTGCAATGACATACAGTAATTGGCATTTTAAAATTTAAAAAAAAATCTGATTTGTTACAGTCAAGATTCGGGCATGCCTCTAAACATAACTAAAACACCCAGAATAAGAATTAATAAGGAGGTGAAAAGCGTGAAAAGCTTCCATTTTCTAGTTACAGATGATATTTGGAATTACACAACGTCCTTCAGTTGAAAAAGAAAAAGGGAAGCTTTCAAATGTACTGTGAAATAGCTACGTTTTTGGAATAGAATAGAAGCTTTTAGGTAAAGAAATTTTTTTTTATTCAACTAAATTTTCCAGTGTTAAATTGGAATTTAGGAGCTTTAGGAAGGAAGTTGCCTGAGACCTTCTTGAGTTCCTAAAATTCAATCTTATTTACAGGCCTGACATAAGCATTTACAGGCCTGACATGAGCATGGTGTGAATACATCAGTCAAGGATCAAATCAGATCAGTTCTTCCATCTGTTGAGTGTCAGAGGCTTACCAAACCTTTATGTAATTCTGCTTCCCTCAGACTATTAATAGTACATTTATTTCCTACAAAGATCCAGAAAGTATGATCTTGAAGGAAGAAGGTATGTACCTTTCCCCCTTAGCTGGTGTTTTCTCTAATTCTTTAAAATATTTTGGGAGGCCCACTATCAAATGAAGTTGCCTGACCATTAACTGTCAGAAAAATACATTGTCAAAGCATCCTGGGCTTTTAACAGTTATTATTATTATTTTTGCAAGGAAGAGCTGGACAGCTGGTGTGTTATAGAAAAACTAGAGAAAGAGTTACTGTATGTTCACAGAAATCTGATAACACATGCATGGTAGTGAACACTAGCACTGAATGTAAAAAAGGCAATGTAAAGACACTCAGTTCTAAACTGAGCAAGAAAATAAACACAGGACTGAAGAAAATAAATTCCTTTCCAAAGAAGATATGTAGAAATCCTATTTTTTGTTGCTGTTATTAAAGAATTGTTCATGTGAGAGGTGCCGTTGCTCCTTTCCTTAACAGACTATGAAATATTTAGTATAAGTTTCTGTTCTGATCATGTCATACCTGTTCGGTAATGCCTTGTGCAGGAGAAGACTTAAAAAGTCAGATGCTGCCATCTTGTAGCTACTTATCACTTTGCATAATCATCATATCACAGTATTGTAGCTCTTCTTCTTGCTTAGATATTTGTGTGTCTTCCTTTCATTTTGAAACAAACAATAAAAGCCCAAAGAGGAAAATACATTTTTCTTTAAAAACAAATCAAATGAAACAGCTATAGCATTTTAGATAAACCTCTTGAATCCTGTTTAGTAGTTCTTCTTTAAATTGTGCATTTTGCCATAATAATTGTTTCATATATCATAATTAATTTTGCTCTATTTTTCTTATTTATGCAGTAAATAAAAATTCAAGAAGCATATGAACAAATGGTACACTTCTATATATTGCAACAGATTTTGCCAGCCAGCAGGCTCATATTTTAACATTAATAACTTGATTTTTTAGAATTAACACTTTGGCTGTTAGCGTGACAATATTCCATCTTATATCTTGGTTAAACTTTCTTAGCATTGCATATTGCCTACCTATCCAGTTTCTTCACTTTGTGTCTGCTAGGACTCAGAGTGACAAAAAAGGGACAAAAATCCATGTCTATGACCCACAGTTGCCAATCTATCTTGATAGCTCTTAAGGATGACTCTCGTTGTTGCTAGTTTAGTTGGCAAAAAAAGTAAAACAGAACTTCTCATATTTGTTTTATTTCTGGAGAAACTCTCCCTCCACCACTTAACTATTGTTGCATATGATTTGCACCTTCTTCATACTTCAGCAGAAAAACAACTATTACTCCTTTGATTTGTAGGGTTTTTTTTTATAAATGTATGTTAACTGTAATTAAGATGTTGATACAGGCAATCAATTTACCACCATTCAAACAGTTAACTTGTGTTTTCTGGTTATTTAAGTCAACTTTCCCCATCCAGGTTCTTAGCTGATTTAAACAGGCTAAGATCACATTGCAAAGCACTGAAAGCATGTTTTCACATTGCATCAGATCAGACCATTTTATGCTTGTTACATGAGTTAACAGCTAAGACTGTACAAAGATTGAAGAGAAAGAATAGTAAGAAGAGCCAGATACAAAGGCCAGAGACATTTACATAATTTGAGATATGCTGATTCTCACACTGGCATCCAAAAATTGTAGGAATATTCACATTTTAAAGTGTAGCAATCAGCAGAGAGGTACCACCTGATCTCAAGGTGTCAAACCATATTCCTCTCTCTTCTGGGCTTCTGAACAGACAGAAACTGTTGCTGGTATGGGGCTTAGAATACTTGATTTATCTTGTCATTAATTTACTGCAGTCACTGGCATTTTAGTCTTATGAGAGACAAAGAAAATCCACATGGACAAGTCCAATATGATAATGTGTCCTGCAGTAAAGATATTATATTTTAATGTTGTACACTGCTTGGAGTCATTGTATATGAGTTAGGCGGTCATATAAATCTATTTAATAAATAATAAACAAATCTCCCATGCAAAGATGATCTCAGACTACAGCTTTATAGAGTTATTTTTGTTATCCCGAATGATAGTTATATAGCCATATTACTGAGCATAACCCGTGAGAGAGAAGTAGGCAAGCTGTCCCTATTGTCAGCTGAGTATCATATTGCAGAGCTAGATTAATGAAGATAGATAGGCTATAAATGCTTAAAATAAGGTGATATTATCACTAATATGGTACTATAGGATCTTATCCTATGGATGAGATATACAGTATGAACCTGGCAATGCAATTCTGTGTGAAATTATGGATATAACTGAGGAAGGAAAACGCTAATTTAAACAGTTAGCAATTACTAAATCAAGTACCAACACAAGAATTCAGAATTATCTTAGACTTGGAATCTGGTAATGTTGGTTGTGTAATCTTGATCCTTTTTTAGCTTCAAAGAATGAATAAGATAACAACCAGGTTCTCCCTTGTTATTGTCAGAGCATTGGTCTTTGGTTTTCTGCTACCACTCTTTTCAATCTACTTGCCTAGTTTTGAGCTTGAGAGTGTCCAAAAGATTGACACATACATCTGATAGTATTTGTAGGAATGAATGGATGGATGGATGGTTTGAACTAGATCTCTGTGTTGTCTAAACTATATTCAATTCCTTGATGATTCAAAAATGCTGCACATACAAACAAAATATCTACATTATCTTATTATACAAAATAGTTAACTGATTATAAAATAAATAAGGCTAAACTGTTTAGAGAAAAGTGCTACATTAAAATTCTTTAGCATTTTAGAATAATCTCTCATCTTGTAGCTATGTGAATAATTCAGTTTAATTGCTTATCATACAAAGATTTTAAATATTCAATAGTAGTTGTTACAGTGTCAATTAAATTATGAAAATTGTTTTAGTGAACAAAATCTCCCATAAAAGCAATATTCAATTGGAAAAATGTTTCCAAGCTAGAACTGTACATTACATTCATATACATATTTTATATACACACAAATAAGAAGGGAAGCTCTAAATGTAGTGTTATTAAAATTGGGTGTATGACAAGGCAAAACTGAGCTACTCCTGCCTATTGCAATAGCCATGTAACTATATTCTAAATATAATTTGCAATTTAGACATATATTTCTCAATATGATAAATAAATAAAATATGTTCCTCTCCTGTAGTATTAAAAAAAAGTCTGCTGTTCATTAGGAATTTTGCAGGAGATATTGGAGATATCTTTTCATTTCACATGGGATCAGGGAGGGGATATTGACATTCGTATATCCGTGTAGTTGTACATAGCTACTCAAATCACCATTCATTCATTCATTCATTCATTCAATTTATATAGTTATCCATCTCACATTCATGAATCTTGGATTAAAACAATTAAAACATAAGCAATGCCAAAACATAAAATAACCATACAAAGAACACAAACTGTTGAACAATTAAAAACCAGGTAATTCCATCACTGGGAGACCACAGTAATCCAAGAAACCTACAGCCATTTTATAGGTTCTACATCACTCTGATCCCCAGGCTAGAAGGCAAAGCCACATCTTCAGGAACAGAAGGTCATCAAGGTTGGGGAAAAATGCTTATTTAAAAAAAAGCCTATATAACTTTAGGATGCTGTTGCCTCAGTCTTTCATAATTGGTGGTTATCAACAACAACCTAATACATATATTTATGTAAGATCAAGATCCCAGTCCATCTCATGGGTTCTAATCAGATCTTTTTCAGCAAAGCTGCTTTCCCCCCATTATCTACATACCAAGATATATTGAATAGTTTAGCTGTGTGCATATTTGCAACTTAATTCCCTATTTCCATTCCACGTGGATAGCATTCCCATTAAAACCCTAGTCTCACATATAGTGAGATGGAAGATATGAACAAGGTTGCTCCAAGGATCTATGGAATGGAGATCAGGCAAGCTTGACAGTAAAGATAACAGAGCCCAGTCATCTTATTTACTTTCAGGAATAATAATGACAAATCTGTCTCTAAATAAATGTAATACTTCACTCACTCATCTATTTCTCTGAATCACAAGGTGATCTAATGGCTACAGGATGGAGCTGTTCTGACTGAATATGAGGGTCTTTATCCTTATTGAGTATGAAGTTTGACATGAATTTGTTGTTGTTGTTGTTACATTTATTAAGAAAGATTCTGCCTTCACCAGCCCTTAGATTTGGCTGTCAGATATCTGCTGGTAATATATAAAGTATAGAAGACATCATTTTTTGTTCTGAAATAAAACTGAAACATCTCTAAAGAATTAAAGGTAAGCGCAGTGTGACATTATACTGACTCTTATTCACATGATAAAGTTATACTAAGGGACAATCTCCGTTTGAAAATTGCAAGTAAAACTTTTTTTTTCTTTTTGGAATCTATAGGTTAATAAGGACAATAATACTGCAAAGTTTATTATCAGTCTTACATATATTCAAAAAATCGTGTATTTCTAAGTTGCTAAGTGAGACAATTGGTAAGTGGATTTGCCCCATTTTACAACCTTTCTTGCCACAATTGTTAAATGAATCTAAAAAAAAGGCCTTCAAAACTTAAAGAAGTTCATTTTGTAAATCCAATAAAGAAAAGTTATTTAGGTTACTCTTTTGGTTTGTTATTTTTATATCCATTGTCAAATCAGTCTTAGCCTTCTCTGGTAAATCTTGTTTCTCTTCCAAACCATATTTTAAGTCTATCTATAGTGTAAGAGACCCTTAAAATTAATTTCTGGCTCCATTGTTCACAAATGTCCTTCAATGTGTTCAATGTCAAAGTATTTTCTTCTATTCTCCAAGGTAAATTTAAGTGTTCTCCTTTAATTGTAATCTTTTTCTCCCTGTAATAGCCAATCTTTAAAGTCTCATTCTATCATGCTTTTTAAAAGAATTTAAAACAACAGCATTTTCCCATAGGAAGGAGACTTATAATTCATTTCAAAATTTTATTTCAAATCCATCTGGACTCTTTGTAACTTTCCAAAATCAACATTCTAATTTTGCTAAGGATTGAATGAAACTCTCTCCTTCCCATTCCAATATCATACCTTTTTCAAAAGTAGTATCCTGAAAGACATCATTCCTCCAAACCGAGTCAGTAAAAATACTTGGAGGTGGAAGTAAACATTTCCCATCACACAGTTAACATATTTAATAAATGAAATTATATTTAAGGTGTTTTTAAATATGTATACATATTATATACAGGGGTGGGCTGCTGCATGGACGCAGAGGTTCGGGCGAACTCTTTCCATGAGCTGGCTGGGCC
>JANHFL010003480.1:16220-27332 GCA_032468155.1 Oxyrhabdium leporinum | reverse complement strand
CATGGTTTCTTTAATAAACTCTTACTTGGATTACTTCTTATCTGAGTGCTGAGTGAGTTATTGGAACTTAGATGGAAAGCTGACACCAGTACTTTTTAACATCTTCATAAACTATTTAGATGAGGGAATAGAAAGGGGGGGGGGGAAATCAAATTTTCAGATAGGAGGAATAGCCAACAATTTAGAAGATAGGTTGACGATCGAGAACGATCTTGACAGACTTGAAGATTTGGCCCTATCCAGCAAAATGTAATTCATTGTTGAGTAAAATAAGATTTTACTATTAAGAAAGAAAAACCAAATGCACAGGTTTAGAATAGGTGGTACTGGGTTTGTGAGAGGAATTTAGGAGTTCTAGTGGACAAACTCTTAAATATTAGCCAGCAGTATGCTGCAGCTGCCCAAAAACCAACATAGTTTTGGGTTGCATCAACAGGGAGATAGTATCAAGATCACATGAAATGTTAGTAGTGCATTATACTGCATTGGTAAGACCACACTTGGAATACTGCATCCAGTTTTGGTCACCACAATACAAGAAAGATGTTGAGACTCTAGAAAGAATGCAGAGAAGAACACCAAAGATGATTAAGGGGCTGGAGTCTAATACATATGATGAACAGTGGAAGGAACTAGATATGTCTAGCATAACAAAGAGAAGAATTAGGGATGACATGATAGCAGTCTATTTGAAGTGCTGTCACAGAGAGGAATGGGGTCAACCTATTTTCCAGAACACCTGAGGGCAGGACAAGAAATGATGGGTAGAAGCTTATAGAACAATTAATTAGTGGAGCAGCTTCCTTCCAGAAGTTATGGGTGCTCCATCATTTTAAGAAGAGATTGGACAGCCATTTGTCTGGAATGGTATAGGATCTCTTGCTTGAGCAGGGAGTTGGACTAGAATACCTCCCAGGTCTTTTCCAACTCTATTATTCTGTAATTACCAATACTATGAACATAACCAAGAGGAAAATTTGCAGCTTGACACCTAGAAAGATGGAATTATCATTTTTGCAGAGGCTTTAACTTATCAAGAAAGTTCTATCTATTCCTCTTGAAGGATTTGCACTTTCACCAAAAGATCTGTGTGCTATATGGGAGTTCTTCTAGACTTGCACTTGTTACTAAAGCAACAGATGCAGGTTGTAACCAGGGCAGTTTTAATTGGTCCACTCATTGCAATATTTCCTGGATCAGAAGGAGCTGGTGACTCATGCCTATCTAGTTATTCTACTGCAACTCCCTTTACATGGAGCTACCCTTGAAGACAACTCAGAAGCTACAGTTTAAGGTATTGGTTATAACTCATACAGCTTTTTGTGGCTCAAGGTGTCATTTATAAAAGTGCATGTGCATTTTCACATAACTATTCCAGGAAACATTATCAGAAAGGAAATTTTCATGAAGAAAGCTGTGAAAAGCTGGAACTCCTCTAACGCTGGTAAGCATTTCCCTCTGCTTTCATGCAAATTTTTACCAAATTGTCCAAAAACTAAAATGCATCTTTTACAGTGAGTGAAATGAGACTCAGGTGTAAAGGACAAATTTCCATGCAGTATTTTATATGTCAGTGAACAAAGAATTCAGACACCAACCCTAACCCTAACCCTAACCCTAACCCTAACCCAGATGTATGCAAACCTGAAGTGTGATAAAATATCTCTTAAATGAATATTATTTGAATTGGGCCATTGGGAACTGATATTTTTCACTATAGCCTCCCTGAATCCCCTGCAGACTGACATCTTCTGGAGAAGTTCTTTTAACCACTGTGGGAAAAGAATATAACAGAAATGTCTGCATTTTCTGCCTGAAGAAGCATAGGCAATGGTTGCATGATTGTTAAGACAATATTTACAAGCTTCCTTTAAAATTTGCTTCCTCATAGTTTGTTTTGTTAATGCTCTCTGGATTAATGTCTGCAGGCAATTTTGCTTTTAGCAATTTGGAGCTCCACAGCAATGCAAAGATAATACATGGAGAAATAACAAAAGGTTCGGTATATCAGCATTTAAAGAGATTTCACATAGCCACAGATGTAAAGTGTTTAAAGACAAGCCACAAGCCACAAAGATAAGGAATTCCTTCTGTTACAATCAAAAAGGCTTTGCACTAGATTATAATGCAGTGAAAGCCCAAGTATTTGCAGAGGGTTATGTGAATTCTTGCATTACCTTTTTTATTTTCTCTGGGATCGGTATGAATAGCTTTGAACTTCAAAAGTGAAAACACTGTAGTTGCCATAGATATTGTCAAATTGTGCTTGCCACCAAATTTAAGATTGTTCTTTCTTAAAGACCCCTGACTACAAATGCTTCTTATTGTCACTACTTTGTTTCCAATGGAAAGAGGATTTAGATGAGCAAATTAGGATTAAAGCTAAAGGAGTCCCTGCAGATGCTCTGTTAGTCATAGCTGACTTTATGGGGCGATGCTCATCTTCATTTCTAGGTTATTGAGCCAGTGCTGTCCAAAGATGTTTCTGCGGTCATGTCGCCACCCTGACAGCACACTGCAACTCAGAGTGGTGAAACATGGAGCACTGTTATCTTCCCACTGAAATGGTACCTATTTATCTTCTTGCATTTACTGTACATGCTTTAGAACTGCCAGGTGGGCAGGAGCTGAGACAAGTGATAGCAGCTCACTCTGTCACAAGTGTAGGGCTCGATTTGCTGGAGCATAGACCTTTCCCAGTGTTTTTCAAGCTGCTGAACCATCGTCCCTATTCTATCTGTGGTGCAGGATTTTTTAAAAGTTACCTGTTGGACCTAATTAATATCCAGGGGTACAGAAGCTTATCATGTTCAGGAAGAACTAAAAGAGAAAGTACTCTTATATTTCTCCTTTAATCACCAAAATTCATTGGATAACATTGTTATAAGCAATTTCCCAGGGCTCCAAATCTGTTGCTTACATGTCAGCTTCACATTTTTATGCATATTCAGCAGCTCCTAGCCCACCACTAATAAGATGCCAAATTAGCAGAATAATATCATGTACCTTTATAGCAGCTTCTCCAGTGTCTACAGAGGTGAGAATTCACAAAGTTCTTTGTCTATATGCTCCGTAAAACAAACATAATGTATATTAACTAATTAAATAATTCCAGCCTAGCATTTCATTTCTATCAATAATTTTTTAAAAAAATATTTGTGTTTGGTTGTCTTTGTAATTGCTGTAAAAGTGGTTGTCAGCAGGTTTCTTGAGGTGATAACTGATGATATTGTGTCTTCTAGGAGAATCATGCCATTGTGGACACATTTGAATATCTATCAAATTTAATTGCTTGTATTCATGGCCAAGAATAAATAATGACTTTAGCTAGGTATTTAATGATGTCTCTATCAGTTCACTGTCAGGATTTTTCTTCTTTGTTGAAACTGGAAAAAAATGTTAACAAATGTGAAACATTTTAAGAAAATTATGATTTTGGAATAGGACAACTCTATAGATGAGGCTGTATTTAATGGAAAGATAGCACACCTCAATAATGGCCATTTCACTATCAGAAAAGATAGCACACCTTGATAGCCATTTCACTATCAGAAAAAAAATGTTTTTCCAGACTGTTTATAAGTTTCTTATGAGTTTGCTATTGTGAAATTTTCTGTTTTTGTAGCAGACCATGTTTTTTTTTAAATTAATTATTCCTGTTATCTTCCTGTCATGCCCTTGGGCTGAAATATTGTGCTCAAAAAGTTGATATTGGGAATTGTAATGTCCTGTGATAACACTGCCAGTTCTGACTATTTTATAGACCTTTAAAGGGGTGGTATACTTGAGGGAAATAATAGAAACCCTCCCCTTATCAGCATTTAAGAAGAACAGAAAAAAATAGTCAAAGTGGAGAATTGAAATCTGCAGGTTAAAAAAAAGAGAAAAGAAATTTCACCAGGCAATCAGAAAGACTGACTACTAATTTTCCTCATGAGTTGCATTCTGGCCAGCACTGTTTAAAGTATTTAGTAAATAAGTTTCATTTAGTAAATAAGTTTCTTAGCTAAAAGCTTGTTAAAGATTAGCCCATCATAATTAATAATGGCCATATAATTTGTATTAGCTTTGTTACTCCTTAATGGCATTAAGTACTTCACTTCTTTATCTGTGCAATTTCTACAATTTATATGACAAAGAGAATGGAATAGATTTTATTATGAGGCACTGAAATTCTAGGAATAAATTAGCTTTTTTTGTGGTGCAAGAGCCAATTCAGTTTTTAAAATTATGAAATTCCCAGTTGAGGTAAAATATTTTCAGTACATTTTCTACTTATTTTTGTTTTGCTGATTTTTCACTATGCTGATCCAGAAGTCACTCATGTCCCATCATGAGTTCAGGATTGCACTATTTATTTATCATCTCTGCTTACTTTTACAAATGTAATTAGCATATGGTGTTTCAAATAAAGCAGCTTGGGTTCTTTTGAGACATCATTTGTTTTTCATCTATGCAATAAAGAAAAAAAATAAAACAACACATTTTTATGTAAATGAAGCAGCTTTGAAGTTAGGATTGTCACCTCAAACTGCCACTGAATTTTAAACAATTGTTGGATATACACTTTTCCAAATCCCTTTAAAGTATTGAGTTCTGTCAAATGCTTGGGGAACGATAAATTGTTTTCAGAAAATGATTCCTCTATGAATTCCAAGTAGGTTGCTATTTTCAAAATAGAACAGCTAACTGGATCTTAAAATTCCATAAAACTAGTCATTTGCTGATGATTTTTTTTTAAAAAAAACATTATCTTAAATAAGAAGTAGAATTAAAACTGGGAGCTATGGTACCAAGAAACTTCATAACTGAGGATAAAACAGTGGTAACAACAAACCTTAACATACTCATATTCAAGGATTCCTATTTGAATTGGTAAAAATGTGTATTTTTAACTCTGGATTTTGATAAAGGGCTCACCCATACAGCCTCCTGGCGATGGTGTAAAAAACACCCCTCTTACAGGTCTGATTGAAAGATATGTATGTGTCATCCATCTTGTCACCAGCTCACTGCAGAAGTAAGCTAAAGCCAGTTCCCCTGGTTTATACAATTGTTCCTTATATTCTTTAAAATACGTATAATAATAAAATAGGGAAAAGTTTAAATAGAACAAACATTTCATTTTTTAAAGAAAACATGATTGGCATAACTACTGCAGCAATTAGAATAAAATTGGATTTCATCAGTCAGATATGTTAGCTATAACAGCTACACTTAATTGCAGCATTAATTGGCCTGCCTGTTTTTCTAGAAAGAGATATATAAAGGATTATGATTTGACTGCTTGTTTTTTCCTTTTCAATTTTTTTTTACACCTCTTCCTATTAGCATCTACCCAAAAGCAAATCTTACTGGGTTTAGTGGGACTTATACTAATGTTCATAGGGCTGCAGCTTCAGTGTGTCTTATTTAATATCTCTGTTCCGAAGCATTTTATTCACGAACATCGCAATCCATCTTGGATGTTGAAAAAAATAAAAAGCACACATTGTCAACCCTCTTACTGTCACTTTAGAAAAGCTTCATGTACTACTTGATTGAACACAAAAGGCTCAGAGGGAGAACACAAAAGGCTCAGGGGGAAAAAATCAGCAAAGAACAGAACAGTTTGAAATACATGAGCTAATAATGCTATTACTAATGCTTGAGGTGTTTTTTAAAAATCTTTTTTAGCTTTTCAAAGAAAAGCACAGCTTCATAACTTTCCATGATTTAATTTTAAAAAAGAATATGACTTAGAGGGAGGGAGACATCCAAGTTCAAATAATAATAAACACAAAAGGAATAGACTCTTAATGACCTGATATACAACAAATGATCACAAACGGATCCAATGAGTTACTATTCTGTCTCAAACGTGTCTGAGATAAATATGTTGCTCACCAGGTTTGCTATGCCTGTTCAGGAATTTAAAACTTCCTTGTCAGCTGTTTTGCATCCTCTGCCATTCATAACAAGCAAGGGAATGCTGGAAGCGAACATTTCACAAATGTTAAATATTTTGAATAGGGATCAGCTTAGGGCAGCTTATCCTCCACATTCTGGTCTAATTACACCCAGCGGATGTGGTGAATGTACGCGACAGAGGACAATATTGTTGCAGAGGGATATTTTACAAGTACTAATTTTAAATGTTCCTTTTTGGCTTTCTTCTAATCTTTTTAAAATGACATTCCTTGCACCAAAATACATATATATTAGGGGAAAAGGCTCTAACTTTGCCTGTTTCTTGCTGTGCTAATTTTCAGCAGGCATGAAAAGGGCTATTTATTAATGTAAGAAACCATTCCATTGTGATTTTCTACCTAAAGCTTGAACTGGTATAACCCATAAAGATCTTCATTTATTAAAATGATAAAGGTGGGATAATAATCACAAAATAAAAGAAACACATGATGTTCAGCCAAGACAGACATAACATATATTGCTAATTCTATACACACTTATTCAAGAATAAGTCCTGCTCTATTTAATACACATAAATAAGATCCTCAAAAGAGAGGGGGTGCATTCCAGAGGAATGAGAGTTAGTTTAGGGAAGACATTTTGTGTGAAAGAGGGTGAAGATAAACCCCTCCCTAATAGTTCTCAGAGTATATGGTAGCAGATGGTAGAGCGCTTAGTCTGGCAAGATTCTGTCTATAGGTGTGGAAGCAATAAAGAGCTCAGCTTGTTTCATTCTTGGGTTGGGGGCCTGGCATTAATTATGTATGATTAAAAACAAGGATCTTTGTTTTCTCTATAATGTTAGGGATTTCACTCAATAATGAATCATGACCTGATCTGAAACAGGGAAAATTGTCTCTTCATTATTCCTTGCATGCCTTATACTTAAGTTATCGCAGTGGCAATATTTAATATTTTGAAGTTACTCAGATTCTATACCAGGGCTAATGCAGCATAACCCCACATAACAAATGTGTGCTGAAGACGTCAACACTCAAGGATCATTAGGATAAACCAAATAATTATCAAAGTCCTGGACTGTAGAAATGCTCGACACCTACTGACAATTGATCCAAATCCTGGGTACATTCAGTCCTACACTGTTTAGTTTCTAGTACAGTATGTCTACTTTCAAGTATACATGTATAGCATTTCATTCATTGGCCCTTCTATTTCAGTTGCATCAGTTGCTATATGTATATGTATATGATGTATATGTATAAGGATTGGACGGAAACTAATCAAGGAGAGAAACTATCTAAAACTAAGAAGACATTTCCTTTGATAGTTAGAACAATTAATCAGTGGGACAAATTGCTTCCAGAAGCTGTGAATGCCCGGACATTGGAAGTTTTTAAGAAGAAATTGGACAACCATTTGTCTGAATTGGTATAGCGTTTCCTGTCTAAGCAGGGGGTTGGACTAGAAGACCTCCAAGGTCCCTTCCAACTCTGTTATTCTGTCCTGTCCTGTCCTGTCCTGTCCTGCCCTACCCTTCCCAACCCTCCCCACCCAAATACAATCCCATCCTATCCTATCCTATCCTATCCTATCCTATGTATATGATAGCTTATGCAGTATGGAATGGAAATTTGTATGCCACTGTTGAAATGCATTGCCATTTCTTTAGCCAGCCAAAGGAAGGGTGTTTTCTTTCACAGATAGGCAAAGATATGCATGAAAGGAAGATTAACCATGGATTTGATCTTTGAACTTTCAGTAAATAAAACTGTGAATACTATACAGAGCACATATTGTACTCTCAACGGAGAAGCAACATTGGTAAAATTTTCTCAAGGCCCATGATTAATTGGATAGTAGTGCATGTTCTGATTTATCTGCTGACTGTAACACTTTGTACATCTTTAAATCGAATGTCCTCCATGTCATTTATCCAGAATACATTTGTTATGGCCAGCTGGGCAATTAGGATAGCTGAGCTGAATGATGAATCATGAAATTCAAGTTTCTTCTTTCCCCTTCTACATGACTTCATTTTTTCCTAAATCCTGCAAAAATTACTGCAATTAAATATAATCTTGTAGGAATTAATGTTACGGGAATAATCTGTAATATTATATATCCATTCTCATCTGAAAACAATTCACAATGACTAGCTGTGAATAGACTATAGTAAATGCAGTAATATAATAAACATTTTTGATATATTTTAGTTTTACTTGCATTATGCCTAAATGTCAAAAAAAAATCAGAACTGACTTGTTTCTAAATTCCTAAGACAAGGATTCATAATATATTTTACAATAAGGAAAAGTCTGTATTAATCATGTAATTTTTCAAATTATCCACTCATTGTAGTGGATAGAAATCATCCATGTAAAAATAAGAGGTATGCACTAATCCCAAGATTCTGTTCATGCATGTTTTGGAGAAACATACCTTCTATTGATGAGCCAGTCGTGGTTAAGATATCAGGCTAGAAACTGGGAGACCATGAGTTCTAGCATTGCCTTAGGCAAAAAGCCAGCTGGTGACTTTGGACCCATCACTTTCTCTCAGCCCTAAAAAGGAGGCAATGGCAAACCACTTTTGAAAAATCTTGCCAAGTAAACTGCGGGAACTCCTGGCAATTGCCAGGAGTCCCAACTGACTCAAATGCACCTCCCTTCAATTAGCATCTATTTGTTGGTTTAATATGGAAATGCACAAATGGTTGCAACTTTTTTCAAGTGAACCAATAAAATATGCATCTACCATAGGAAAGGCATGATTCAAAAATCATAAAGTCTGTCCAGTTTCAGAGGAAGAAGTATAAGGGGTTTGTTCCCTCCACGTTTTGTTTTTACTTTTTTCAGAAGGAAAACCTGGTGGAGACAGCCCAACCTGCCTTATACGATCATTGTAGCCAGACTCTGTCTCCAGTAAATTACTTACTGGAAATGTACATTCTGCCCCTCGCTTTGAAAATCAGATGATTTTGGTGACCTAGACATTTTTCACTCTTGTCAGCTCTATGGCTAAATGTAACATGAGCGTACTGTTGGTCTGTTCCAAAAGAATGAACCTAGGCAAATTTACTAAAAGCAAGGTAGAATTTATAGTGGCAACTAAAAGTTTAGACCTAGCTTTGAACTGCAAAAATCCTTTTTTAATAAACAATAAAAATAAATTAAAATTTGAAAACATTTAATAAAAGTTGCACAAAAAATCCTAACACAAACTATTAAAAGAACAAAACTCTTTAGTTTAGTTTTTTTTTAAAAAAGAAGACGCTTAAGATTTCCTTTGTAACAAATGTAAGTAGAATTACAAAATTATCTCTTACTCTGATTGCAAAAAAGCTCACTTTTTTTTCTATTATCCAGGTGTTTTCTATTTTTTGAGGGGGGTTGTTTGTTTTTTGTGTGAATTGCAAAAATCCTGAAAGTTACCAAATGTTGCAGCATGCTTATTTAACATTAGAATGCTAGCAGAACGGAATATATTAAAAACTGTAATTATTTGTGAATTATTAGCTAAAGCTTATAAGCCACGTAGAAATCTAGTACTAAATTTACTTTTATCAATCTTGGTATTTGGCGCTTTTTTTTTTTGTTTTGAAGTGTATGTGTGTTGGGGGAGGGAGCAGAGTATTATTTAATTCAGTGTAGTCCAAAAACAACTCCTTTCAGTTTCCAATTTTGGCTCCCTATACTGTGACAACAAACAAAGCCTTATAAAGCTTCTTCAGCCTGATTATGCAGTGAATTTTTAGCGAGAGATTACAGGTAGATGGTGCAAGTGGTAAAGATGTAAAAGGCAGGCCACTGATAGCCAGTCAGGAGTTTACCTACGTTTGCATTTTGTGCTGATTTGATCTCAGCCCTGATCAGGAATGCTCTGAGCATTAGTCATTGATCAGGAAATAGCAATCTCAGAAAAGAGATTAGGTTGGCCCAGTACTTCTCCAATACAGTCCACATTGATTCTCTATGTAATCTTTGAAAATCTTATTGAAATCAATTACCCAAGGAACCTGCTGCCTGGTTTCATGTGGAAATTCATTTGTTGCAGCTCCTGTTTGTTCTCTAAAAACACCAATTTTCTATGGAATTTTCCCTATGACCAAGTGAGGGACAGACCACCATGGAATACAAAACAATAATAATTTATTAAATTTATATGCTGCCACACTCCCAGTGACCCTGAGAAGTTACTTGCATGGTGGTTTAAAGTCAACAAGAATTCGATGGCATATCATCAACCAATCAGTCAATCCTTATGACCTACTACTCAAGATGTGAAAGGCTTGATTGTAAATAATCATCCTCAGGCTCTCCTTTGTGAACACTGACTAGACCGTTCTTTTACTTTTATTGAATATATCTTAATAGTGTAAGAACTTACAACTATGAAAAACTAATACAAGCTTAAAAAAGGAAAAAAGAGGGTGCAAGTAAAAAAGAAACTAGAAAAAATAGAAAAGAAAAAAAATAATATCGTAAAGAAAAAAAATAAAGAAACTACTTCCCCCGTCCTTACAACTGTAAACAATATCACCTTCTTGTAATTCTTAATAGGTCTCTATACTTGTTCCTTTCTGGTTTGCAGAGCACCGGAGTCTGTTTGCTCAATAAATAGAAGATACAACTTCAGCAAAATCACAACATGCTTACATACCTGATTTCTTAAATCTTTTTGCATATGAATCAAACTCAGCAGATATTTTAACATCCTAACTTTCACTTTCCTGCATAAGATATAGAAGACTGAGGATCTCTCAGAAGATATGGTGCTTTGGGAATCAGTAGACATTTGCAAAGCCACAAGGATTTAATTTTCTGGCCACCATAAAGAAGAGGAGAAACTGAATTTCAGCAATATCCACAATAACACATTTACATTCCTGGTTCTTTAAAATCTGAATTGAATAGAAGGCAGGAGATATTTTTGCCTTCTAATCTTTCATATTTTTGCCTTCTAATCTTTCATATTCATATAAGTGATAAAAGACTGAGGCTGCCCCATAGCATACTGGTGCCACTGAACCTCGGTAGAGATGGGTAAAGTTGCAAAGATTTGATCATTTAACCAGTCTAAAGAAAAAAGAAGTGTCACAGCACAGGTTAGTTTCGTTGCACTATTTAAAAGGAACCTGAAATGCTACCAATATTTTTTTTGTGTGTGAAAACAGTTTCCCTTTGTTTTCAAGTTTTCAAACAT
>JANHFL010003480.1:0-12765 GCA_032468155.1 Oxyrhabdium leporinum | reverse complement strand
GTGGATAGTTTTCCACATAGTTCAACCTTCAGGTCTGAAATTCCAAGAAGTGCCCCTTCCAAGTACTAATCATGTCTGGCCTTGCTTAGTGTTTCTGGATCAGCCAAGATTGGCCAGATGTTACCTATCTTGTGACAGAGCAGTATATCCTAACATTACAAGATGCTGACATGCTAACTTCCAATTTGTTGAATCTCCTAAAATCAATTGAGCTAGTGCTGGCTTAGTTACCCCTGTAGTAGTGAAAATGCATTCCATTGCTCAAATATGCAATGTATGGAAACAGCATCTACTTTCTGTTAATGGGATTTTTATAAAAGTACGGTACTCAAGTATCAACAGCACCCAAAATCACTTTTTAAAACCTTAATTTGACAGTATTACCTTTCCATTTACTCATTTTTTTTTCTCAATGGGGTCTGACATTTAGCTTTACAATCTCACCACCTAGTGGAAGAAACTAATTTCTTTCAAACATCACATTGTAATATTGAGGGTTTGATGATGGTTTATCTGATTGCTAAAATGAAGAGGTTCATTTTCCTTATCCTTCTTTGTGGTTGATTGAATATTTCAAGGATGCTGGAGCAATTCAGTGTCTTTGTTATGAAATGCTTGTGCAGGCAATATTATTTGTTGTGTAATTGCAGGGGGGTGGGATGGAGTGGAGGACAAAATGATCATTAAAATGGTTTTAAATTTGCTTACAGAACATTTTTTTTAACACAGCTGCTTATGTACATCCTTAGGGAGCCACATCCATAGTTCCACAAGTTATCCATGTATTATATTGTTGTCTTGCCTGCTAGACTGCAGGAAAATTCTATGTAATTCTATGGAAAAAATATATTTTATTCTCCAGTGTTTTCCAAGATAGTACATCTGAATTCTTAATCTCTGAAATATATTCTCATTTTAGCAAGTCACTAATTCTTTAATCTCTCATTACTTTGGGCTCTGGAAGACACTCCATAGATGTTTGGTGTCTGTGATATGCCACGTGTGGCTGGTCAGGAAATAAATGAATGCAGTTGTCAGGTCGAACAATTCATGTGAAACCTGCCACAGCCTGTGAATTATTTGCCTGGTGATGAAAAATTATTTTAGTGATGGCAAAAGATATCTCAGTCCCTGTCCTGTGATTTATTCCCATGTGATCCTGATTACTCTTTTCACTTCCATGATGAAGAGGTATCAGTTGGACTTAATAATAGTACAAAGAGAAGCAAACTGTATTATTTGAACCCCAGATCAATCTTGGATGATTTCAAAACAGGAAGCAATGTCACATTGGCTAGCATGTGGATGAAAAACCTGTGAGAAATACCAAGAATACAGACTGGTGTGAGAATTTAAAAAAAAAAAACCTCCTCAGAAACCAAAGGCAAACCACTACACCACGCTACACTGATTATAAAGTCTCCAGGAGCTGAATTCAACTCAAAAGAGAATTTTATGTTCAATACGATTTAAATAAGGAGCTCTCCTCTGAACATAAAAGTAATATTGCATCCTTGCATTTCATCTACTGGGTAGCAAATATCCAGCTGAGCTACATCATTGGCTTTGTAGACTTTCAGCACAGCAATTCATTTCTCATCTTTTCAATCCACATTTTCCTCCCCCAGACTATAAAGAACAATGACAACATGTGAGAAGGATAATTATATGTCTTTATATGCTTTCTGGAATCAGACATTCCATGTCTGACATTTGTTAGACGTTCAATGCTAAATTATAAAGTTCACTATATAATACTCATTATCTCAGTCACAACCATTATCCACTAGCATCACTGATTTTTTGTTCAAAAGATTCAAGTCTGATAATGGATTGCAAAGCAAAATGCATGAGGAAACACCTTCTAAAAAACAAGGAATGTGGAACCAAAGAACCAGTAGTTCAGAGGAAGTTAGCTGTCTATTCCTTGCCTAGCTGTGATTCCTTACGATTCACCCAAGATAAGCTACTGGTTACTTATCTGTCCCATTTAATGACTCTGTAAAGGTCACTTTCCTGCAAAGCCTTGGTCAGGCTCTCAAGTCATAGGAAATCACTGCTTCACTATTTATATGGCATCCCATATCCACCACAAGATTTTGGTTGCTGCCTTCAGCTAAGGCTTCCCTATTTGTGGTACCTGATCTTACTGGATTATAACGCCCTCTGGCATGAGCATATATAACCAATGGTACAAAGTATGATCATCATAAACTGGGATCCTTAGTTCCATTTATAAGATATTCATGGCCTTCTTTGTCTTCTTGGTACTTAAGGTATCCCTGCCCAAACACTTTCCTGACTCCCTTTCTTACATATCCCACACAGAAATTCAGTTCAGGATCCACTTCTTTTTCAGAAATAGTCATAATAAGTGATAATGAACCAGCACATTTGCTTTCAGCAGCTTTGAACTCCTTTGATACAACTAACTGGGAATCGAGTATCTGTGAAGTGTCTTGCAAACAAATACAAATTACAGAACATTCATCAAGCCAGTGTAGAGTCTGGAAGAAGAGACCAGGTGCTTGAAAAGATCAGACACTCTGATAAATGAAAATTAACTCAATTTTGGGAAATGTCTTTCTTCTTTGAATTGGTGTTCATAGAAGTCAGCGTGATTCATTGTGCTAGCTAAGTAATTCAAGTAATTCAAGATTTACAAGTGTGTTTTCTTCAATGTATTTTAAGAACTTCAGGAAGAGTTCCTCTTTTCACAAATTCTTCAAGGGTCATTTCCTGACAGGCAACTAAGAAAAGAAATACTTTTTTTCCCTGAGTTTGTGAGAAGTTAGGTTATGCTTGATTATTTGAAGAGCTTGCAGGTGAATCTATTTAAAATGAACTGGTAGAAGAATGTTACATTTAGCAAGGAAGAAGTCTTTCTTAGATTTATCCTTGGCTACTTGAATGTTCCTTGAACATCTTAAAGAGTTTACAAAATCCCCAAAGCCCATGAAACATCAGAAGTTATTCCAATGGCCTCCATTCAGTTTGTCTGGCTGTCTACAGTTCCAAAGGACCAATAAAATAGAATTCTCTTTCTTTCTTCTTCTTTTTACATGCAGTTTAAAATGAGCACTTGAATTTTGAGGAAAAAAAATATTTTTTTTTCTCAAGAAACATTTCAGATCAAAATCAGGGCTAGATAGACAAATAGACAGACAGACACACAGACACACAGACACACAGACAGACACATAGTTACTAACTTTTAAAAAAATAAAATTTAAAAATTTGAGGAAGGGAGGAAATGAGGGAGGGAAGGAAGCAAAGAAAATTGTTTTCTAAATAGTAGACTGCTCCATTCCAAGTAACATACACAGGAGCATCCTTGCTGTGAATAAATATATTTTGCAGAACCCATTGATTGATTAAGTGTAATCAAGTTGGTGTTAATGCTTATCAACCACATAAATAAATCTTTCCCAGGATGATCTGTCTACAACCCGTTCCTGTCTTCCAACCATGCGCTCATGGTCACTGTAATTAAGTCTATTCACCTTGCTCCAATTCTCTTTTCTTCTCTTTCCTCTTCTCTTTCCCTGCATTCTACACTGCTTTAGAGAACTAGCTCTTTGTGTATAATGTATCCAAAGTATAATTTTGTGTCTAGTTATTTTGTGCCTCAAGTGAAAATTCTTTATTTGTTAATTGATCTATTTGATTATCCCATTTGTTTCTTTTCTTGGCTATCCATTGTATTCTCAAAACCTCTCCCTAATATCAACATTCAAAAGCATTAATACTCTTCCTGTCCTGTTTCTTCAATATCCAGCTTTCATTTCCACAGAATATCACAGGAGAAAACAATGCCTGCACAATTCTTATCTTTGTATCTATAGAGGTAGATAGATGAAATTTTCTGAGATGTAAGTTTCTGGCAAAGTAGAAGTGAGGAACCTAGGAGCAGATGCAACTATTTTATAAACACAGGACAAATACAACCCACCAGACAGCATAACAAAAAGATACAGGCTGTCCATTAAAATAAAAGGACGGGAGACTCTCAGGGTTTAACCCTTGAGCAAAAATACTGATCAAATGGGTGGCAATCCTAGATTTAATTTTGGAAGATGGTGACTGTATCAAGCGGTCATCCTCTAGGAGTTCTACAGACAATGCATTCTTGGATTCCAGCACATCTGAGAAGTTAGAAAAAATTTAATATCACATCCACCACCATTACTAACTCACCTCCAGCAGTGATGTGCAATGTCAAGATATATTTACCTGCCTTGTCTCCTAGGAAAAAGCTTAATGCTGTGGTAGTTAACATATTGGACTTGGTGTGAAGCAATTCAAGTAAAGTCAGGCATAAAAACTCATTCTCTTCCAGTCAAGATTGCTGTGATTTGAAAAAATTGGAAGAAGAAATGCTAAATATGATCCCTTCTGTTTCTAAAGTAGAGACAGATTATATCCCTGTGTCCAAGGCACAATGACACCACAGAAGATACTGCGTGTATATTCAGATGTAGATGTAGACATGTATGTATATACATATGCATATAGGATTGTTCTATGAATCTCTTACAGCTACTCAAAATTGAGTCCACTTCTTCAATGGAATCCATTTTAAAGTGTTTAGGATGCCAACCTAAATGAGAGCAGAAGCATGCCAAGATGAGCAGCTCTTAAGAAAGAAATAGCAAAGAGAGTTTGATGTTAATTGAGGGTTCTAGCTAGAATAACTTAATTATAGGACTCTTTGAGGACATCTGATTTGTGTACATATGACACAAAGAGAATCCTGTCAAGGAATAATCACATATGTCTTCCTAAGCACTGCATAAAGTATTAACTTTCCAGTGTACCTCACACAAGCCTCTTATGACCAGTTTTACAAAGTTAATAAAAAACAAAAGTGATTCTAGATTTATTTGCTTTTGTGAAACAGCAAAAACAATGTTTAAGTCTCCAGGTTATTCTTCCCAGCAGAAAACCAATCAGCGGATGGAGGGCAGTGCAGAACCAATGTTTCTCCATATGGCTCTCAATGATCAACAAAGGACACAGTGCTTAATAGACTGAAGAGATCTTGTTTATTTCAAATGTGTACCTATCATGCTTTGTTAATTCATGTCCCTATGTACACATACCTAATAAAGTGCAGAGTCATCAGAGGGATGTGCTGCAGAGATTTTTAACTCCAATGCAGACTCAGAAAGATGGATGGGGGAAGCACCGATGCAGCTCTCTCTCAAGTAGCTGTGTTTCATGAGTGAAATGAATTGCATCCATAACTAACTGAGCTGCCATGTTCTGGAACAACTTATCTCTCAAGCCCAATTTTAAGAACCAAGCTTCCTATTTGTGGAACAATACTTCCAGTCACCTGCATAGTCTCCCATATAATTGTGTCTTCCCCTCTTCCCCTACTATGGGTTCATGGCTAACACCAAATGCTCAGAAAGAAGGGAATCAGAGATGAAATCTAGCCAATTCGCACCGGTTCAGACGAACTGGTAGCGAAAATTTTGATTGGTTCGGAGAACTGGCAAATATCACCTCTGGCTGGCTCCGACTGTGCCTGCCCGCTCACCACTCTCCCTATCCCTGCTCACCCCGCCCTGCCTGCCCGCCCGCTGCTCGCCCAATCACTATTCATCTCGCCTCCCCACCCCAGCATAGGCTTAGCCGTCTATATAAGTTTGCAAAGCAATTAGTCACCACAGTGTCTCTGCTTGCCTTCCCACGAGGATGTGCCTGTGCCCCAACTGCTCCTGATCTGCCTGCCTGCCTGGGTAAGTAAGCCGCTGCCACCAGTTGCTTCACTTCCCACTGGCACTGCATCCCCGTGCGGCCTAGCTAGCCGCCCCCCCATGGTCCCCGGAGCTTGCCTGCCACTTGTTTCACTTCCCACCGGCGCTGTGTCTCCATGCAGCCTGGCTAGCTGCTCCCCCCATGGTCCCCAGAGCTTGCCTGACGCTTGCTTCGCTTCCCACCAGCGCTGCGTCCCCGCACATCCTGGGTAGCTGCCGCCGCCACGGTCCCTGGAGCTTCCCTTCTCTGCCATCCATGCTGTCTTCCTTCCTTCCCTATCCCCTTCCGCATGCGGCCCCACCATGTTTACCTGCCTTCTTTGCAGGAAAGGGAAACAGCTTCTTCCCTTCTTCTCTTTGTGGGCAGAAGACTTTTTTCCACTCACCACTGCCCAGATACCCTCGCTTTCCCCAAATTCCCCAAGCATTTCTTTGCCTACCTTATTTCCAGCTACATTGCATTTCTTTCTCCTTCTCGCCATTGTGTGCAGGGAAACGAAAGTTTCCCTAAAAAAAAAGTTCAATCAATTCCAACTTCTCGCAAAAGGAAAAGATCTCGCAAAGTTGGAATTGATTGAGTGAATTTAAAGAAGGAGATACGCAATGGAGATGGAAATAATGTAGGCAAAGCAATTCTTGGAGAATTGGGGGAAACCGAGGGCCTCTAGGGGGTGAAAGTTCCGTGGCGTGGGGCCGCAATGGCGAAATGGGCAATGGAGCGGCCGGCACGAGGGAAGGGGGCTTTTCCTTTTCCCCTGCTCCTTGTAGTTCCCTCGCACCGGCCTCTCCTTTGCAGCACAGCGGTCCACCCTGCTGAGCCCAATGGTGAGCTCCGTGGCGCCTAAGCAGGGGCCAGGTCACCACCCTGCCTGTCGCCAGAGCTTGCCTGCCTCCGGCTGCCGCTGTGTGTGTGGGGGAATCGTAAAGGGACAGGCTGCGGCCACTTCCAGCTCGGTTCTGGCTGGCAAAGAAATGATGGCTGGAGGCCCTTCACTCTGGCAAAAAGCGGCGCGAGAAGCCTCCAGCTGCCACCTCTTTGCCAGTGCTAGAAGCCTCCAGCTGCCATTCCTGGCTCTTTTCCAGGCGGCAACGTGGTGATGGCCTCACGCCCTTTGTGCCAGTGAAAAGTAGCACCAGAAGCCTCTAGCCCTCGCCTCTTTACCTTCTTTTTTCCCGACTAACCTTTTGCCTGCATTCGGCAAGCAGTTAGTATCGTCATCTCTACAGCATCGGTTATGCAACTGGGTGGGCGTGGCCAACTCGACGTCACTCACAGCAAGGTGCCACCACCCCACCTTACCGTGAGTGATGTTGAGTTGGCGACGCCCACTCAGTCACATGACCCCCACCAAGCCACGCCCATAGAACCGGTGGTGGAAAAAAATAGATTTCACCACTGATTATATCAGTGTATATTGTAATGTCACTTTTTATTTTTAAAGTATCACATAGTTGCAAATCATTGGAAATCACCCTGGTGTTGGGCAAGATTGAAGGCAAAAGGAGAAGGTGACTGCAGAGGATGAGATGGTTGAGATCAGGGGTGTTAAACTGACGGTGGCGTCACGTGATGTATCGGGACTTTTCCCCCCCTTCGCTAAAGCAGGCGGGGCCATGGTCAGCGCATGATGCATCTGGTCTGTGGGCTGGGAGTTTGACAGCCCTGGTTTAGATAGTGTCATTGACGAAGTGAGGATGGTTTTGGGCAAACTCCAGGAGACAGTGAAGGACATGGGGGCCTGGTGTACTATGGTCCATGGGGTTGCGAAGAGTCAGACATGACTTAGCAACTAAGAACAACAACAGCAATAACAACAACAAATAGTTGCAAAGATAATTAGTACAAAAATAAGTTAGCAAATAATAATAAAACTACATACTTCGGTGTGTGTCTCTTTCCTAATCCTACATGGATCATGTGCAGAAAAGCTGAAAGACTGTTTCTATTCTCCCGGAACGGAGAAAAAAAAATCAGAAAAAGGATCATATGTAAAATACAGGATCAAATGATTGAATGACTGTGCCGTAAATAAGAAGGGTTGACAGTACTGGCAATTTCACACTAGGGTTTCATTTTGGGAAGTCATGTGTGAACCCTGAAACTGAGCTGGCCGAAGCCATCTTGAAGGTTCAGTGCTGCCACACTGGAGCTGAGGGATAGGGATGGGGAGATTAGAGATAGCTGGGGTTGTGTAGTCAAAATAAAATACTTTCCCTTGCGAACCAAGGACGTTCTCATACCTGGTTGGAGGAAGGAGGAGGGATGTCACCAGACTAGTGGAAGCTGCCTTGATTGGGCCATGTGACTGATTATTTATGAATGAGAGAAAAACTTTCACTTTTAATTAGGTGAAAACTGAGAGAGTTTACAGTTGGTTTTCACCAGATATGTGCCAATATGATATTTCCAATAAAGGTATTCTTTGAGGAATCTACCTGCCTCGGACTTTTGCTTGCTATGGATCTACTACTTGGAACCCCGACATCATGGTCATTCAAGGGTGTTTCAGTACTGAAACATGGGTAGAAGCTGATCATAACTCATTTGGTGCAACCAGAAAAGGCAGCATTGGCATGTGATTCTCCAAAGGAAAGAGGTTAAATTAAGGCTTCCTTAACAGCAGCTAAAGAATCATTGCTTTAGATTTGAGAGCTTTATGCAACGTGTTAAAACAATCTTTTAAGAACAATGGATTGAAAGATGAATTAAAAGTCTCCTCTCCACCCCCTACCCCACCCCGCAGTGAAAAGTTACCTGACATCATAATGGCTACAAAAAAGGAAACATCATTGAGGATATACAGCTCACACAGTCTATTCTGCTTGGACAGAATAATGATACACTTTTGTGCTGTGATTTATGAGTTTAGAAAATTAACTCCAGACTTTCTGAAACCTTTGAAATGACGCTAATCTACCCCACCGCTGTCAGCTTGGCCAAATCTTCTTACAGGAAATGATAAAAACACTGAGATTCAAGTGTGGCTGGAGATTATGCAGAATCAGGCATTCTTGGGGCCACTAAAACCAGCGTGTTTAGGTGACTTCACTATGAATAGCTTTGCAATCTTACTACCATGTTAATCCACATTTAAAGCTTTCCTGACACTTAGTGAATATATGGACATATCCAAGAGGCTTTCTTGTATGCAGAAGCCATGCAGAGGTGATTTGCTATTGGGATATTTTTCCAATTTCCTACTGTGGTCTCCCATACAAGTACTAACGAAGCCAAACCCTCCTTAGCTTTCCTCAGATCAGCCAAGGTTATTTAGGTTTTATAGACTGCTAAGTGAAATTTCTCCTTGGTATTTGGCCATATTTGCGAATGTTCCAGGACTACATGTAATTTTTGGTGAGGACTCCAGGAGTTTTGCTGATCAAATCCATTTTACAACTGGTAACCTGTAGCAGAACTAAATTCTCAAAAGTACTTGTAATCACAATGGATGTGTTAGTTACGTGAAACTACTACTGACTTTACTACAAGTACTACTATTGCTTTGCTTTACTACTGACAAAATATTGTTCTTTGGTGGTAGAAGAAGATGGAAGAAGTACTACTTCTTATCCCAAAGGTGCTTTTTCAAGAGGCAATTAAACTTTCTCTGGTTTTTCTTTGAAGAAGTTTCACTTCTCATCCAAGAAGCTTCTTCAGCTCTGACTGGATGATGAGGAACGGAAGGATTTATACTCCTTGCAGACAGCTGGTCATTTGCATCCTTTTAGAGAGCCATTGAGGCCACTTGGAGGTTTATCAGTGTCATCAGGGTTATCTGAATGGTACAAATGGGTGTGGAGCTTTCTTGGAACTGGAGAAAGGACTGTGTGGTAGACTGGAGATAAATGATGTCATTTCCCTCCCCCTGTGTTGAGAGAGGGCTGTTCAATTTTGACATAGATGGCCTCTTTGACCCCTCTTTCAAGCGGTCCTCTCTGTCCGAAATGTGGACTTTGCTGTCTTCAAAGAGCGGCCTTTGACTTTTAAATGCAGATGGACTGCTGAATCTAGTCCCGATGAGTTTGTTCTCCTATGTTGTGCCATGTGTTTATGAAGTGGTTGTTTTGTTTTCCCAATGTAGAGATCTGCACATGGCTCACTGCATTGTATTGCATATACCATATTGCTCAGTTTGTGACTGGCTGTTTTATTCTGGGGTAGACAAGCTTCTGCCTCAGTGTATTCTTGGGTTTGAAGTGTGCACATATGTTGTGTTGGTTGAAGAACCTCCTGAACATTTCCAATATTTCTGCAACCAGAAAGTCTAGTTGCTTCTTGAAAAAGCAGCTTTGGGACAACTATGACCTGCATAACTGAGAATCTCCATAGTCATTTGCTATTTCTTAGAGTGTCCATTGGGATCCTATCCTGCATAAAAATGTAAGAAGAACCTTATTGATCAGATGAAAGGTTCATCTAGATCCCAATTACAGGTAATCCTTGACTTACAACAGTTTGTTTAGTGACTGTTCGAAGCTGCAGTGGCACTGAAAAAAGCGACTTATGACAATTTGTCACACTTATGACTATTGCAGCATCTCCATGGTCACATGATCAAAATCCAGACACTGACTCATATTTATGATGGTTACAGTGTCCCGGGATCACCTTTTGCGACCTTCTGACAAGCAAAGTCAACGGAGGAAGCCAGATTCACTTAACAACCATATTACTAACTGAACAACTGCAGTGATTCACTTAACAACTGGGGCCAGAAAGGACATAAAACAAGGCAAAACTCACTTAACAAATGTGTCACTTAGAAACATAAACATTGGGCTCCATTACGGTCATAAGTTGAGGACTACCTAAAGATGCTTTTTGTAAAAATTAGAAGTAGGACTTCACATGTGAACTTAATGAGATGGCATTGGAGGTGATTATGTGGTCTGGAGTGATGGCTTTTCACAATGCCAAAGTTTATTTGATGTTTCTAACATGAACTGAGTATGTATAATAGCTTCTACTGCTGAATATTAGAATGCAAGGAATATCTGGGCTTGTCCATTGGAGAGTATGAAATAGGAACTCCCAAATCATATGGGAAAAATCACAATTTGAGAAAACCACAATTTTCACTGAGTCTAGAGGCCCCAAGAGGAATGTTTACTTCATAAGGACTCTAGAGCAGGGGTGTTCAATTTTGGCAACTTTAAGACCTGTGGACTTCAACTCCCAGAATTCCAACAACCAGCCATGCTGGCTGCATAATTCTGGCAGTTGAAACCCACAAGTCTTAAAGTCCACAAATCTTAAAGTTGCCAAGTTGGACACCCTTGCTCTAGAGTGAAGCATGTTATAAAGTATTCCAAATTGCCAACTTTTTCATGCCCCAATTCCTCTACAAAGCCTAAGATCCATTCCTACCACAACTATTACGAGCAGTCATGAAATCCAGCTACAGCACCCAGAATTTCTAAACATGTTAGGCAAGGCAGAGTAGTCATCTGTCAGAATAATAAGATTATAAAACATACAGAGGCTTATTTGCCTGGCTGGACAGTTATGGGAATTAGTCTAAAACCTGCTTCATAAATTCTAAGTAATATTCTTTTAATGGTTTTAAGAGCTGGTTCAGATTTATTTACTGGAAGAGCTTTTTTCGTTTGGTAGGAAATGGGTTTGGGGAAATGAAAAAAAAATGAAACACTGTGTAAATGAGAAACATTGTAATGACAATGGCTCACAATCTGGTTTTAATACTGGGTTAAAACATCTCCTCTCCTATTACAACTTGTCTAAGGCAAGATAAAAGAAATTGCTTGCTTACTCTTACTTTTTATTTGGTTTTATACCAAGTTTTATCCAAAGTAGTTACATCTGAGCTAGTGTGTTCCAGGATGTAGTGCTATAATTAAATCACAAAAAGGTGGGTTCATTGTTAACTCATCAGTAGATGGCTGGACATTTTGGGTACAGCATTTTATATTAACGTTTGGTTTTGAACTTCAAGGCTCTCCCATGTGAATGGAGTTTGGCTGGCCTCAAAATCATGCTACCTCTCTCTCTCTCTCTCTCTCTCTCTCTCTCTCTCTCTCTCTCTCTCTCTCTCTCTCTCTCTCTCCCTCCCTCCCTCTCTTAATTTACAGTACATGATTAAAAAATTATACAGCTTGACCACATGTCTTTCTTTATTAAAATGATCTGTATAGGGAAGGACTCCAAATAAAACTATGATTCAGGAGATGGATTTATATATTTCTCTTATTTACCTTTTCTTCATGTCAAAACATCCCCTTCTTGATTCTTCTCTTTTTAGAACTGGAACTAATATCAGCTTTTGTTTGTGGGAGAAAATTAGGTAGGAAATCAATGCAGAAACCAGAGGTTTTTCTTTGAGAATTAATGGACAGGCAACCAAGAACCCCCCCCCTCCCCACAGAACTTTGTTTTTGTATATGATAACTGCAGCAAGATTGATTTGATTTGCAGAAAAAATATTATGGTGGTGAAGATGATGGAATTTGCAGAGATAGCTAAATTAATTTCTTTGATCAGAGAAAAAAAGAGTAAGTTTATGGCTGAATGGAAACAGTTTATAGACTTTTTGCATGAAAAAAATACTTGTGACTTTGGTTTTGATGACTAGAAAAAAATTGAATAATAGAAAAAATTGTGACAATTTACTGTATTGATAGAGTAAGAGACATTTTTGTAATCATACTTGTACTTGCTGCAAATAAGTTCCCTTCCCTTCCCCTTTTTTATTTATTTGCCACCTATCTCACCCAGGGGCTACTTAAGGTGGTTTCCTCTGCTCTGCTGTCCTCTTGGTTAAATCATGTTAATTTTTATGTTCTCTTTAAAACTTCTAATTGTAAAGAAGGAAACATAAATGCAGAGAAAAGTTGACCATACCAACTATACCAACAACTCCCTTTCTTGGACTTTTAGCTTTCTCTTCAATTTTTTCCTTTTTTCCTTTTTTCCTTCTTTCTTTCTTTCTTTCTTTCTTTCTTTCTTTCTTTCTTTCTTTCTTTCTTTCTTTCTTTCTTTCTT
>JANHFL010003479.1:0-14483 GCA_032468155.1 Oxyrhabdium leporinum | reverse complement strand
GTGTGAGAGAGAGAGAGAGATAAAAAAGGGGGGGGTTCAGAGGCATTGTGAGTGTGTGTGTGAGAGAGAGAGAGAGAGAGAGAAGCTTTTCAGAGGCATTGTGTGTGTTCGTGTGAGAGAGAGAGAGAGAAAAAGAGAGACAAAGTGTGTGTGTGTGTGTGTATTATATATTCCTCCTTATGCAAAAAGCTTGTAAATTATTGAACGCAATTATGAAAAGATACAAGCGAAAAGTCTGAAGAATTCTGGGAGCTGAAGTCCACACATTTCAAAGAACAGAAGGAAGTTTTTTGGGATGGGAAGCGAAACGTTTTCAGGGGGGGGGGGGGAGCCAAGGAAGGCCAGTTGCCTCTTGTAAAAAAAAACAAACACCTTTGGGACAACCTGGATGACGGAGCATCTCCACAGACGGGGATCTCAAAGCATGCTGGCGTACATCTTTTCATTATAACTTTGGAAAGCCAATAACCAAATGGTTGTTGTTAAGTCAAGGAGTATTCCGTACTCAAAGGATATTGATCCTAATTACATTCAGCCACCCAACTTAGGTCAGACTCAAACCAGGAGAAGATTCTGAGAAGTTCAATTCTAAGTCTCCTGGTTTCACACACACACACACACACCGCCCCGGATATTACTATTGTTTGATTCCCGGCTCCCTTTATTTCCCTTGCCAAGAGTTAGTAGCTTCCCTAGACTAAGAACAAATTTCTCCCAGCTTCCCTTTGCAAACTTTTTTATTTCTAATTTGGAAGGAGGGAAATCAACCCCGTGCAGGAATCCCGCGGAGAGGCAGCCCCTGTTCTAAAAATGGGAACGCTCGTCCCAATGGGATTTGCTCGGTTTGGTCTTGGAGTTGTGGGAACCCGGCCCATCATAGCTTATCAGAGAAACCCTAGTTCAGTAAACCACAGCTTGCCCCAATATGCAAACCTGGTCAAAAAGGCTTTCGACTCCTTGGTGAGTGGAACTGATTTGATGCAGGCCCCTCCCTCCTCGCGAAGGAAAAAAAAAACACAATTCAAGTTGCATTGTGTCGCGTGGCGCAAAGCTTGTGCCAAGGTGTTTCCTTTGGATGTTGTTGCCTATTGATTTTCTCCTTGCCCTTGAGCGGCAGAACGGAAGTCTCTGAACAATGGAGGTCACGAGATAAATTCTGCAGGGCTCCCGAGTGAAAAGTTCTAGCCAAGGAGAAAAACTTCGGCCTGAAACTTTACAAAGAAAGAAAAGTTCAGATGTTTTTCGAGTCTTCAGAAGTGGTCACCGCCGGGAAGAAATGGGGTCAAACTGAAAGCTGCTTTTTCAGAAAAAGACAGCCTGGAAAATGGAATAACAGGGGTGGAAGGGACCTGGGAGGTCTTCTAGTCCAACCCCCTGCTCAGGCAGGAGCCTCTCTACCATTTCAGACAAATGATTGTCCAGTCTCTTCAAGTGATGGAGCACCCACAACTTCTGAAGACAAGCTGTTCCCCTGGTTTATTATTCTCTCTCTCGGGAAATTTCTCCTTCATTGTAGAATTAGTTAATTAGCTAATTACAGGTAGTCCTCAACTTACAACAGTTCGTTTACTGACTATTCAAAGTTACAACAGCACTTAAAAAAATATGACTTGGGACCATTTCCAGAAATGGCCATTGCAGCATCCCCATGGCCACGTGATCGAAATGCAGACATTTGGCAAGTGACTCATATTTGTGACGGTTGCAATGCCCAGGGGTCATGTGACTCCCCCTTTGCGACCTTCTGACGAGCAAAGTCAATGGGGAAGCCGGATTCACTTAACAACCACGTTACTAATTTAATAACTGGGGTGACTCATTTATCGGAGGTGGCCAGAAGAGAGTCGGAACACGGGGAAAAATTTCTCACTCAAGGCGACATAAATCATGGTCATGCATTGAGGGCTACCTCTAGTTTGTTCTAAGAGGAGACCCGATTGGAGGTACCCAATCCTTGAAGGGCTGTCACAAAGCAGAGGGTGTGGAGTTGCTCTCCGTAGTAACCAAGGATAGGACAAGAACCTAGAAATGGAAGCTTTGCAGGAGATCCAAACTCACAAGCTGGTGAATCTCTTCAGTAAGCAGAGAAATAGCCCTCTTCTAGAAAGTTGGGCTCTCGTCACTGGAGATCTTCAAGCCAAGATTGGACTACCAAAGATCTGGGAAGGTCAGGGACTCCAACTCTACAATGCTACGCGAAGAGAAAGTAATTTGCTCACCACCTCCATGGGCCGAAGATTCAGCCATAATAACCAGGCTCGTAATGAGGCAAGACCGAACATAGAGATTTCTAGCTTCTGGCTCCCAGCTTTAAACCGGTTCTTTAAAATTTACACACGGGCCTTTTCTCTTTCCTCCCACCTTATTAATTTGGTTTCAGGCGGCTGCTGATCGGAGACCGGGGTCTCCTTCTCATCTTGCCAGCCCGAAGACGGGTCGCTCCATTTCTTGCGGATAATGGCGGGTGAAGTTTGATAAATGAGCTTCCTCCCTTACTAGGAGCTGAAGGGAAGGCGAGCGTCCTGTTGTGGTTGTCTACTTTGAAAAATGGAAAGGACAGATCTGAAACTGCCAAATGCGTCGAGCTGCCAAGCTCTCAACTACTGGAAGGCGAGGAAGGGGATGGAGCCAGCGCCGCAGATGGCTTCGTTGGAAGGACACTAACCGTGGTTAATGGCTAACGGGGCTCTTTCCGATGGAGAGAAATGTGGTCTCTCACTAGGGGACAATAGGGAGACCTTTCTCCATATTATGTTCGACATGATTGCTGTCCATGCATTGGTTGGAACTAGCTGTTCCTAGGGCGCTGCAGCGAATAAAAACAGAAACCATATTCTTCCGTGCTGCAGCTTGGTGGTAAGCAGAGAAACTCTGATACGATTCCAAAAATAATAATTTAATCAGGCATTTTAGTAGTAATATACTGGATATAGGAGAGAGCCAGCGTAGTGAAATAGCTAAAGGCAGCAGGCTGGAAATCAGGAGACTATGATTTGGGGCATGGCCAGTCTAGAGAAAAGAAGGACCAGGGGTGACATGAGAGCAGTATTCTAGTATTTGAGGGGCTGCCATAAATCAGATTATCTTCCAAAGCACCTGAAGGCAGGACAAGAAACAACGGATGGAAACTAAGCAAGGAGAGAAGCAAGCTGGAATTAAGGAGAAACTTCCTAACAAGGAGGACAATCAATCATTGGAACAGCTTGCCACTAGAAGTTGTAGGTGCTCCATCATTGGATGCCTAGAAGAGACCGGACAGCCACTTGTCTGAAATGGTCTAGGGTCTCCAGCTTCTCCTTCTTGTCTTGCCTTCTGATGGTTTTTTTTGGGGGAAAAAACCCCTCATCTTTGTAGGAGCCCCTCAAACACTGTGATCACATCTCCCCTAGTCCTTCTTTTCATTCGACGAGGCTTACCCAATTAGAAAACTCTTTGCTAATTTTCTATCCATTGGTCTCAGCCGAACAAGTTCTGCTTTATGTCGAATATTAATCTTTAAAATCCTTTGCGTCTTATGTATTGTAGCCCCAATTTTTTCTTCCTCTTTTGCGATTCCACCGGGCACGATAAAACGACCCTTGGGGTTGTCCCTATTCCCAACGTAAATTTGAAGCACTTTCATACAATCTAGATAACGTTTCTGGAGTCATTTACCAGCAATACGTCGTTTTATCAACATGATTTTAAAATTATAACGTGCTGGGAATTTCGATCCCTTCCACCACATGTTCTACCCCCGTTCCGGCAGTGTGTTCTAACCATATTCTTAGTCCATTTTATCATATATTCTCTTACTTGTTCTTCCGCGGTTTCCAGTTTCAACAAGAGCTTATACATTTTAGCAATTATGTGTTCATTGAGTATATATTAATCAATTATTAATCGAACTTATATAACTGCCCATCTGTACCAAAGACTCTGGGTTGCTCAGAAACAATTAAAAAGCAGTATTAAAAAATAAAAACAAAACAGCAATCCAACACAGCAAAGCAAAACAATAAAAGCCATATCAAATCATAGAACAATAATTATTTATTAATCACATTTAATTATACAATATACAACTCTAGTTCTAGCTGCATTGCTTTCTTTTTGTGTTTTCTTGTTGTGTTTGTTCTTCTATTCCATTTGTTAAGTAAGTAAAAACCCTCATGAAGAACTGCACTGTGGAATAGGTGATGATCGTTGGATGTCTATGGAGAATCTCCAGGTCGTGGTTGTCCCAAAGGTGCTTTTTCAAAAGGCAACTGGACTAGACTAGACAAACCCAATTCCTACTTCTATTGACTTAACCCTTCTTGTGTTTTTGTCTTGAAGAGCCCAATTGAGGATCTTCACTTTGAGATGAAAAAGAATGGGTCTTCTCCACGTAGACACCCCCTCCCCAAACTCTCTTTTCCCCTTAAATTGTTCCCAGTTTGTTTGGGAAACATTTGCAAAGCTGTTGAAAATCATTTTGTCCTGACTGGCTATAGGAGCTGACAATGAAGCCAGGATTAATTGCCCTTACAATGGAGTCCGATGTTTACATTGGTTTTTATCGGCTGGCTCTTGTTGTATTGAAAATTGCCTTTGAGTCTTTCTTGCAAAATGGAGCCGTGTACAAATCTCTCCATAAATAAATAAACACGTGTTCCCTATCCCTGTCTGATTTATGGGGGCCATCAGCCAACGATCCTTCGATTCGCCTCTCCTCGCTAGCCCCGAAAGGGGTGATCAGACATCGGGCTAAACAAAATCCACAACCAAAGCGTTTTATTATTTTGCATGTGATGTTTTTGGACGAGACGAGAGAGCTTCTTGCAGGGAACCTCACCGACATTGGGCTCACATTGCCGTCAGCAGGTTACGGATATATTTGGAGGTTAGCACTGCAGCATCAAGGAAGAGATTCTTGCTTTCTTGCTCGGTCATTCCGTTTGATGAAAAAAGGAGTTGTTTTACACGTCCATTCCTGGAGGGATGTTTTGCCGAATGTCAGGGCAGTGATCAGACATCCCAGCAATCGGTTCCTTTGGCTCCGGAGACAATCAACGCTCGGGTGAATAAAAGGATTTTCAGCTTTATTATTAGCTCAAGCAAACAGATTGAAAAGCGTAACATAAAAAGCAGACGTACCAAACAAGATAAGACTCAAATCTCTTACAGGCTGCCAGGAGGACCTCCTTCGTAACACCACCAGAGATATCCCAAGGGCAGTCAGTTTTCCACCAGAACTAATGCTAGGTTCTGTGCAGAAAGTCCCAACAAACAACACAACCCCCAAGGTTTTGTTTTTGTTTTTTTTAAATCCAAATCTGGCACCAGGGCTTCATGGCCCTCCTCTGGCCAGGTGACTGCAAAAAACTTGACTGAATGGAAGGTGGCTCGAACGCTGGAGACTTTCAAAGGTGCTTTACGCTTCAAATATCCCGAGCAATCTTCTACCCCATAGTAGATGGGCCGAGTTTCAGTGGGGCAGGGAGAGAATTTCCGAAGGCCGTTTCAACATAGCTCCAGTTGGGACTCTGGCCCAGATGTTGCTCCGGGTTGGTGAGCTCTGATCCACGGTGTCACTCAATCAATTCTCCCTGGCAGCCCATTGCCTCATCCTTTTCTTGCCTGGGAATCTTTTGTGCAACTGTGCTGAAATTAGCCTTTGACTTTTGCTCACTGAGATGTTTTGAAATGTCTGGACCGACGACATCCGTCTGCTTTCCAAGAACGTCCAGAGGGAAGGCGCCAAAAAGCCAAGATGGCGGCCGCAGGGTGGATGTAGGACGCATGGTTTGACGCCGCCATCTTGACTGTTGTTGACACAACCCTGCTCTCTTTTCAGTCGACTCCCTTTTAATCTGTCGCCTTTATTTATGGTTGCCCGTCAAGCAACTCTCGCAGTGGCAACATGGGCACCCTGAAGAAGTTTTGATGTTCTGCAGCACAGGTGACTTTCGGTGCCAAAGCTCAAAGCTTGCCAACGAAGCCAGAAAACGAACGCAATCTCCTTTCACACAGGACCTAAAACTGAGTTTGTTGCCAATTGCCAATTTGTTTCTGGAGCATTTCCCCAAATGTTCGTTTTTAAATCTTACCTGATGCCCCAAGATGTTGCCTTTCAATATTTGGTATTGAACAGCAGTAGGAGTCCAGATAAGTATAGATTTTTTTTTGTTTGTAAATCCCAGGCTGTTAATTAGCTTTTTCAATTGACTTTTATAGTCACCGTATGCTTAACTGGTTTTAAAGTCCTGTATTATGGCCAATTGTCCAGTCACTGCCGAGCAACACAAAATTATCCTTTTGTAGAAGCAAATCTGGAAAGAAATGTTATTGCCTGGATTCAGCCATTAAGCGAAGCCAATGCTGCAACATACAGAAAAAGAACATTACACCAAATAGTAACAGAGAAATACCATAAGTAAGAAAAGAGAAACGCTCAGTAAAATACATATTTAAAAAATCCCTGAGCTTTTAATCAATGTTTTAAAGTTTGAACACATTGTATTCATTGCTCTTTCTCCAATATTCATATATTAAAAAAAACATATTTGAGGGGTAGCAAATGCATTTCGTTGGTCTGTAGTGTTAACTTGGGATATGGCATTCTTGTGTTCCTGTTATTATTTCACGCTTTACTTTTTTGGCAAGCTCTCCGAGAAGATATAGCTTGAACTGAACAATACCGCATACATATTTTATATCGATCGATGGATATCCGAGTCGATAATGCTCAGTTGGAAATGATGGATGTCATAGCCTAATATTTATTTAACACTTCAAGAGAAAGAAGCAATGGAATCTTTCCAAATCTATCATTCAAATGCTTTTGAGTTACTCCTGCTATTCCCTGAGGCTATGCCCGCACAAAGTTTATCGTTTGTTTATGATGGATGATTAAATAAATCAATGTATCAGGGATGATAGAGTGAACCTGTTAAGCCTCTCGTAAGCAACCCCAAATGCAGTTTTAAGATTTCAACCAAATCCTTCGATCTTTTCTGCCTTTAAAGATCAACAATTGTTTCGTTTTCTTTCTTTTTCATTCTGCCGGAACGCTTGGCTTGTATAACACACTCAGGTGCAGGAAAAACCCCATACAGAATACAGAATAACAGGGTTGGAAGGACCCTTAGAGGTCTTCTAGTCCAAACACTCCACCCACCTCCCAGCTCAAACAGGAGACTTTCCAGGACTTTTGAATCTTCCCTTTAACTCCATCTCCAGGGCTCTCTACCTCATTTCTACAGCCAAACTCAGTTGCTGCACTCAAGGCAGGGAAGGTACAGGATCACAGAGTTGGAAGGGACCTTGGAGGTCTTCTAGTCCAACCCTCTGCTCAAGCAGGAGGCCCTGCGTCATTCCAGACAAGCGGCTGTCCAATCTCTTCTTTAAAAAAATAAATAAATCCTGGAATAAGGAGGAATTCCCTGACAGGGAGAATAACTTGCCTCCAGAAGTTGTGGATGCTTCATCAGTAGGGCAGATGTTTCCTTCCTGACCTCCGTAGCTGCAGGATTTGGCCGTGAAAATGGCCTTATTAAACTTGCCTGGTTTTCATATGGCTCAGGCCATTTAAGCTCCTTTAACTAGCCCCTGGAGAACCTTCAACTATCTCGTAACGGCCTCGGGGTTTTTAATATTGCAAGAGTGCCAGAGGTCTACAAATAGATTTCTATTGCAAAAGGAAAGGGTTGCAGGCTTGCCGTGCTGCAAAATTTAAGGGGGGGGGGGGGAAGCAGCAGCTGGTTTCCTTTTCAAGTTTCTAGCCCTCATGACTTGGGTTAGGTTAATTGTCCTGACTGTCAGGAAATTTCTCCTGGGTTTAGCTCTCTCTTTAATGATCTTCCACTCTCCTAGCTTCTTGTCTGGCTCTCAAGCTCTTTTCTTGGTGACAGCCCCTGGAAAAGAGTTATCTCCCCCTTACTCCTTCTCTTTGATAAGCCAGGCATATTTAGTTCCCTCGCATGTTTTAGCCTCTACACCTCTTCTCGTCCCTCTTGCTCTTGCCTGCATCTGTTTTGCACCGTGGTACCAAGAGTAAATCGTTTTTAAAAACCTTTTTTTTTTTTCTTTTAAATTGTAAATGGCAAAGTAAGTCAGTACGTTTAAGAGCAAGCAAGTAAATTGAAAAGTAAGAGCAAGGCAATATAAACTCCAGAACTTTTTAAACCACATTGCCTCCCACTGATTCATTTGAATGCAGGTTGTGCTTGACTTACGACCGCTCACTTAGCAACTGTTCGAAGTTACAACAGAGCTCCTTGTGGGTACTTATGATTCGGATTTCGACAGTCGGGGGGGTGGGGTGTCCCGTGACCGCTCACATTTATTGCTGTTTCCTGGCTTGGGGGATTCTGGGGAGCTGTAATCCACACATCTTAAAGCTGCCAAATTTGAAAAACCTTGGACGAGATGTATGGCTGCTGGTAATTTATTTATTTTTTATTTTTTGCCAAAAAATAAAAATAAAAGAAGGAGGGGGAGTAAGGAACATTAGCCCACGAGAGAAATATGTTAATCTTCTTTAAATGAAGCAAGGCAGAGAACTAATAACTCATTAAGCAAAAAAAAAAAAAAGACACATTCAGCAGAGATTTTGCCTGCCATAAAAGTGCTTATATCGCATCCCTCCAGCCAGCGGGAAATGCCAGATAGAGTTCTCCAAAGGAGGATAATCCTGGCCCCTGCTGAGCTTTCATATCCCACCAATCTATCATATCCGCAGTTTGCATTAGACTAATCCTAAGATAGGTGGATGGATGGATGGATGGATGGATAGATGGATGGATGGATGGATAGATTTATGAGGCAAACCATGGTTAATGCCAAACCGTTGCTCGCCTCTAGAAGTTGTGTGTCTCCATCACTGGAGGTTTTCAAGCAGAGATTGGACAGCTATTTGTGCGGGACGGTATAGGATCTCCTGCTTAGGCAGGGGGTTAGACTAGAAGAGCTCTAAATTCCCTTCCAACTCTGTTATTTCATCCCATCCCATCCCATCCCATCCCACTCTACTCTACTCTACTCTACTCTACTCTACTCTACTCTACTCACATGGTTGTTAAGAGAATCTGGTTTCTTCATTGACTTTGGTTGTCATTTGACCGGGATGGTATACAGTCTCCTGCCTTCAGCAGGGGGTTGGATAGATGACCTCCAAGGTCCCTTCCAACTCTGTTATTCTATCTTCTACCTTACCTAGGGCAGGGCGGGGAGTCTTCAAAACGAACCTTCTGATGAAACCGGATTTTTTTTTCTCATTGAGGGCTGATGGACACTCAAAATACAAAACGCTCATGGACAATTGAGTTTATGTATTGTAAGTGTGCGAGGCCGTTATACGCACACAGATGGAAAACTGCAGAAAGACCAATAAATGGAGGAAGGGATTGCGAAGCCGGTTGAGTTTCCAGAAACGGCTAAGTGGAGTTCTTTGATTAAGGAGAGGGCTACAATTACCTTTTTTTTAAAAAAAAAAATGAAAGAAAGAAAGAAAACCAGAAACCCTCTGCAGGCTTTTTGCTGGAAATGGATAAAAATGAACCCATTTCTGGATGTATTGATGAAAAAGGGCCGTTTGTGGGAAGAAGGGAACAATAATAGGCGAGATGGGAGGGGAAAGAGGGGAACTGCTCTGCGTGTGGGTGGATTTTTCTTTTTTATTACTCACTCTTTGCCTTTTGTAAGAATCTCCTTTCCTGTGTCATCTTCTTCTTACGACCACAGTTGAGCCCAAAAGGTAGGTTGCTAAGTGAGAAATCGGATAAGGGAGTTTTGCCCCCCATTTTGCGACTTTTCTTGCTGGAGTTGTTAAGGGAATTGCCACGCTTGTTAAATAAGTAACCTGGTTATCTGGCTTCTCCACTGACTTTGCTTTGCCAAAGGGGATCGCGTGACCTTGGGACAACGGCCATAAGTCCGAAACATTTGCCAAGCATCTGAATTTGGATCGCCTGGCCATGGGGATGCCTGCAACGGTCGTTAAGTGTGAAAAACGGTCCCGAGTTGCTTTTTTTCCGCCCCGTGGTAACTTCGAACGGTCACTAAACGAGCTGTTGTCAGGGACTATTTTCTGGGTTTTTAAAATCTTCGTAAAATCTTCCTTTAATAAAAAAAACATGCACAAAAATAAAGTGATTTAAAGGGACCAGAATGATCGTATGGGAAGTCCTGGACTTATAACCGTTCATTTAGTGGTTGTCCAAAGTTACAACGGCACGGAAAAAAAGAGACTTGGGACCGTTTTTCACACTTACGACCGTTGCGGCCTCACGTGATCAAAACACTCGCATTTATGACGGTCGCAGTGTCACGTGATCTCCCTTTTGCATCCTCTTGACACGTAAAGTCAACGGAGAAACCAGGTTTCACCTACCGATCCGGTTACTAACTTAACAACGGCAACACTTCACTGAACAACGGCGGCAAAGCGAAGTCGTAACATGGAGCAAAATTCCCTTCACAACGGTCTGGATTAGCAACTGAAATCTGGGGCTCAGGTGTGGCCGTAAGTCAAGGACTGCCTGCAATGTATTCAATTATACACCCAGTTTCCCTTTTCTTCCGTTCCAGAAAGCAACTGCAACTGTATGGTGTTTTCTATTAAACTACCCATTGGAGAACAAGGCAGGAGAAAAGAAAGAGCCCATATCGCGGGGTAAGAAAACGTTCCCTTCTTTAATTCACATATTTACAGTGTAATAATACAAGTCACCGTGGCATCGTGCCGGCTGTGTAATATATAAAATAAGTAAAGGTGAAACCTTGGCCTGTTGCTGCACCAATTCTGGCTGGACAAGAAAAAGAAAAATGCACATTGCAACTTACAAGGAACAGTGAAGTGCCTGGAATCCTATTACAAAGTCAAAATGTCTCGAGGTTGGCTGTGTTTTTCCACTCCACCAGATGCAGAGAGGTGCCCGTCCGTGTCCCCCCCTCCAGGATCTCTGTGGGTGCCTTACATTTTGGATGTCAACCCTCCCGGGGTTCGGAGTCCGTAGCAGCAGGGGAGCAGAAAACATCTCTGTCCTTTGGACAGGCGCATCCCAAATTCATTGCAACATTCTCCGGGTGAGAGAGGAGGGGAGAGCGATAGAAGGAGGGAAGCACGAGGGCAACATTTCTTCCTTCTGTTCTTCGTCCAGCAAATGCTGCATGTAACAGGAAGTGCCCAGCAGGACGTGACCCGTGGCTTGCATGGTGAAAAGGGTCCAGCGGAGAGCTTCCCTGAGAAAAACAGGAGAAATTGGGGGGGAAGAGAGAGAGAGATGGTCAGGGAGCAAGAAGGCCATCTAGACAGTTTACAATAAGAGTTTAAGGTTCTCTTTGAACCCCGAGCTAGCAAATGTCATCTCTTGGTTATTATTTAAAACTGTTTTACTCTGCACGTTGCTGGAAAAGCTTCCCCTTCTGGACACTTCCAGGAACACCTCCCGCTCTTACATTTACAATGTATAGAGACATGACATTAAAGGAAGTGAAGTGCGGAGGGAAGAGGAAAAGAATACACCTGACATGGAAGAAGAGCAACAAAGTGACATGTATAGACTCTGGTTTGTGGGGCAAACCACGGTTAGTTCCAAAGCATTTCTTGATGTAGAGCCAACCCCAATTTTCGGAACTGAAGTCCGCACATCTTAAACTTGTGAAGATTGAGAAACACTATTTTCTCCCATTAGTAGAAGCCTAGGTTCGGATCTTAGGATAAGAGCAGAAAATCATTCCTGCTGTATCTGGACAGTAACATTAACACGGGAGTCTACAGCATAAAAACTGATTATGTTTATAAAATTATGTTTATAGATAGCACTACAGATCAAAGAAACAGTACAGTCACCATGTGCTTTACTGCTTAACTGTAACAGGAAACAGGAACTTCTACTTAGAACAAAAGAACGTAGAATAAAGTATATACCATAGATCCAAACTTGTAAACACTGCCACCTACTGGCTGAATACTACTGTACTTGTTGCATAAAAATACATCCCAATAAAACCACAGCTGTGGTTTTTGTGATCCTTAGCCCAACAAGATTTTCTCTTACGGCCTGCAAACTTTGGGGGTCTGTTCAATAAAACCTGGCAAAGATCCTGGTTTCTTTAATGTGCCACTCATCTCATCAGAGACAACTCTGGGTGGCTGACCAACATTAAAACTAGTACAGATTAAAATAATAGAACAATAATTAGTAGTAAAATGTGATACGCCTGTGAGCAAAGCGTGGGTGAATCCCAAAAGGATTATTAATGGCAGATGATTATGGGAAGGGCCAAGCCAGGGAGACAAGGAGACTTACTTCATCATCCTCTTTGCCCCGTAGCATTGCATATCGCAAGACATGCTATAGGTCCCGTAGAGAGTAGCCTTGATATTCAAAGAGCCAAGGAAATCCTGGGGGTTGGTCTTGTAGAGGTCGACTGTGATACAGGCCACATCAATCCGACGACGAGGCTTCTGGGACAGCGAGAGCTGGTAGCCAGCTTTCTGAGGACAAAAAATGGGGAAAAAAAGAGACACTTTGATGAGAGTCTAACAAAGAGAAGGATTGGGGGGAACCTAATAGCGGTCTTCCAATATTTGAGGGGCTACCACAAAGAAGAGAGGGGGTCAACCTATTCTCCAAAGCCCCTGAAGGCAGGAGAAGAAGCAACGGATGGAAACTCATCGTGGAGAGAAGCAACCTGGAACTAAGGAGGAATTTCCTGACAGCGAGGACAATTAACCAGCGGAACAACTTGCCACCAGAAGTTGTGGGTGCTTCATCACTGGAAGTTTTTAAAAAAGAGATTGGACACTTATTTGTGCAGAATGGTTTGGGCAGGGGGCTGGACTAGAAGACCTCCAAGGTCCCTTCCAACTCTGTTATTCTGTATTTTGTAATGATCACAATAATGAGCAGAGTCTCCATGCATCCAACCTTTGCTTTGCACAGCTTCCCTTCCAGACAAGGTGGCGTGTTGCTGCAGGTTTTGCTTTTCAAGATTCTAGTCCTCACGATGAAAGAGCCATCGATTCAAGACTGGCATTCGTAGCCAAGGGAGAAACATCTCTTTTTCTCCCTTTTCTCTTCACCCAAGCGTCTCTCACAGCCTAACCCCGAGAGTTATCAATTTCAGCACTTCCCTGTTCCATTTTCTTTCTCTAGCACGGTTTGCTGGGAATTGCCTTTTATCGTGATGACACTTATTTAAACTGCCCTTTACTTCCCTGATCACAAGACGCTTTACAAGCAGAATAATAAAATGCTCCCGCATTTAAAATCAACTTTCAAATGTTTCATTTCCATAAAAACCCGAGAGGGAAGAGTATCATTTTTTTCCCCACTTTTCAGAATTCTGGATGGCCATCCTTCGCATCACGGGAGCCGAGCGTCCTAACAGCGGCAGCCTTGGCTAAGTTCACACAATCTCAGGACTCAAATTAACTCATTTGTCACATGTGCAAGAACAGACAGAACCCTGCATATGAGGTGGGTGGCTATATATGGGTTAATAAAAATAAATTCAATTAAAAATAAACCCGCTGAGTTTTGGAAATGCCCACTCCCACCGAGAGTTTTATCCTAGTGAGCCATTTCCATCTCGTGGCTGTCCTTCTCTACCTAGCTAGCCAATGGTGGCTTATTCAAGGAACCATGGTTAAGCCCAACAGCTGAGGGCTTCCAACTTAAATGTGGACGGCCATTCTTGGGAAGAAGCCAAGCCAGTGGTGGCTTATTCGAGAAGCCATGGTTAAACTCCAACTTAGCTGTGGATGACCATCCCTGGAAGCCAAGCCAATGGTGGCTTATTCGAGAAGCCGTGGTTAAGCCCAACAGCTTTCAACCTAGATGTGGATGACCATTCTTGGGAGGAAGCCAAGCCAATGGTGGTTAATTCAAGAAACCATGGTTAAATCCAACAGACGAACGCTTCCAACTTAATCACAGATCTTTTGATCTTCCTTCCCTGGAAGGAAGCAGACGCCCGCGCTTCTAACCTAACCAGATGATGTCATCCTGGCTTAAGCCTTAAATCTGGCTCCTCACCTTGACTGGATGCCACCCCTGTCCCTCAGTTAGGGCCAGCAACACCGTTCCTTCCGCCAGAGTTTGGAAAAAGTCCTCCGACTCTATGCTGGTGCCGTCTTCGTCCAAGACAAGGGAGATGGGACCCACTAAATCCAGAGCAGTTTGCACCTGCGGTAATAAATCAGACCGGATACCTTGCAGTTCCAGACAACCTAGGAATCAGGGTTCATTAACAAGGGAGCAACCCTGGACCAAGCTGGTTTAGAAAGGAAGCCTTGACACGAATAGGTTTTCTCTGGAGGAAGAAGAGATGAGAAGATCACCCATGATTTCACCCAGGCAGGGCCCATCGGTCTCCGCTGAAATAAAAACTGAGGTGGCATTCTGTTCCCTAGTTGGGTGTTGTCTGCAAGATGTCTGCAAGTTCAGAGAGCACCCAGGATCCCACAGTCCCTTCCTCCTCCTCCTCCTCCTCCTCCTCCTCCTCCTCCTCCT
>JANHFL010003478.1:101418-114677 GCA_032468155.1 Oxyrhabdium leporinum | reverse complement strand
AAGCAATTTAAATCTCACCAGCGATGCTCTGTGTGTGGGATGTGGGTTTGTCCTTGGATGACCATGTGCCACAGATTTGTGCCTTCTCCAAATGCTGAAGGAAATGGAGTCTGGCTTCCCAGCATGCACTTGGTTTGAGTGTGCGGGCTAATGGGAAAATGGGTTGAGTCAGCTTCAAACAATTTACTTGGTATTTGTTTCTCCAGCCACTAGATGGGGTTAGAGAGCAACAACAGTATATAAAGATCATATGTTAGGGCATGTTTGTCCCTCCAGTCACTAGATGGGGCAAGAGAGCAACAACAGTATATAAAAGTTATATGTTGAAGAATGACAGCCTACATCAGAAATAACACCTTGTGAAGTTGGTTAATAGAAAAAAATGTAGAAAAATATAATTTTAGAATTTTTGTAAAATTTTCAAGAATCATTTCTAAACTGAACTATGCTATCATACTTTACATTATTATATACAACAGAACTGACTTTTAAAAAGTTTGGTGACCATAAGCCCATGGGCTGCATTTCTGATAAGTGACAAATATAACTCCTAAATTTTGCAAGATGAACATGGTATATCCTTCTTCGTATCTTCCAAACCTATTGCAATTATGGTCGTAAGTCAGGACAGTTGTAAAATAAGTTATCATCACATGACTGATCCAATTTTACAGTCTTTTTTTTTGCTGTGGTCATTGAGTGAACATGGAAGCCACAAAGCGGCCACTGCAGTCATTAATGGCCTACGCATTTGTCACTAAGTGAACCTATTGTTTGCTATGGGCCAGTTTTTACTGGAAACTGGATATATATACCTAAAACATTATAAATTTCAGTCATATGAATGTGAGGTGCTGCAAATAGCCACAAATGCAGCCCACATGTTGAGCACGCAAACTGTGGTCACATGACCTCAGAAGGCGGAGCCATCAGAACTTTGGAACTGGGGGTTAAGTAGCTTTGGGGTGGTTCCATTGAAACTTCATAACTCAAGGACTACCTGCGCTACTTGTTTTGCTCTTCTTTTCAAAACATGAGTATAATTTTATATGCATACAATTGTGTCCTGAATTATAAGTCATAATGTGCAGCCAAGAGTAATTCAAAACTCTATGCAAGTATTCAGACAAAGCTTCGCCTATCTCTCTATACTGTATAGTGGTTAATGGTTGACAAGGTAGTTACTTCTCCAACTTTTATTTATACCATGTATAAAAATGAGAGTGATCATTAGAACAAGGTCGACACATCCCACATTTAACAGGAACTAAATCTCTAATACTGTTCAAATAATTTTATGGTAAAGTTCTAAAAGCTGATGTAGTTAATAATAAAGAACTTTCAACTCTGATAAATATAGATGTGGATGAGAATAGGGTTATTATACTTATATGATAACCAAGGCTGCAGCTGCTGTAACCCAATAACAGAACCTGCAGGGTTCTTGTTATCCTCCAACTAGCTATATTTTGAACTCTGTCAAATTTCACTTCATACCCATTCTCTTTTTTGCAGCTTTTTAGGCTGAGAAGTAGTAAAGTGGAAAGCAAGTTGAATCTGAAATAAGAACTTGTTCAGTAGTTTTCTATAGTCTTTTTTTAATCCAAAACGTCTATGAATGTAAGATGGAAACAAAATGCAGTAAATTGAGCTATATACTTCTATTGAAGCCCTAGGAGAAGGAGCCATTTAAAAAAAATATCCTTTTATTATTTTTATAAATATCTCAAGGTGGCAAACGTACCTAATATTCCTTCTTCCTCATTTTTCTCCTTTCTTCCTCACAACAACTCTGTAAATTGGGCTGGGCTGAATGAGACTGACTGGCCCAAAATCAATCAGCTGGCTTTCATACTTAAGGCAGGACTAGAGCTCATGTTTCCTGGTGTCCAGACTACACTGATCCTCACCTATTGTTAATATTTTCAAACATTAAAACACTCAAATGTTAATATTAATAATAATATTGGAATTGAAGGCATTCTTTAGTACCACAAGGTGAGCAGAAATGCTACTTTCTGTATCTGTATACCCTGAGCTTGAACTCTCGTGTATAAACGGTTGGAAAAAGTTTTAAATGAAAGAGACTCATTTCTGGCTATGTAAATGTGTGTATTTTCTTTCTGAGTTTGCTGTGAAAGCAGCTACAGTTAATTATTAGATTAGTAGAGTCTCCTGCTAATTTGACAAGGTCAGATCGTGTGGCTTTGTCTTCATTGTAGGCAACCTCTGTGCTATGAATCCTTAAATCATTAACTTCTTTGTCACTGAAAAAGTATCCCAGCTACTCGCCTGTCTCAATCAATATTCCCAGACAGAGTATTGGTGTCCTTATTCTTTAATGTCCCAAGGGATTGCCTCAACCACATCACCACTTCCAAATCACTCAGCTAATGGGCACGGAAGAGCAAACCCTGATGGTCTCTGACACAACACAACCACTTGCATATCAATGCTATACATCTCTGTTGCACGGAAGGCATATTCAATTATGAAAATGCTAAGTTTGCATTATATCAAACTTGGGTCCCGTAGGCTCGATTCTCTTAAACATACCTGAGAATTTTAATATCCTTTGAAAGTAGGTATATATCATTCTCTCTTGAGGGTGTCTAAATTTACTCCACGACAGGGCCACGTGATACAAATTTCTGCAAAAAAAATATCTGTCTCCTTAGCCACATCTCAATTTTATAAAACTTAGGTTAGCGTTCCTAAGTTTGATCAGCCAACATTCAGTCTCTCACATATAAAAAGGCATTAAATTGCAGTAACAACCCCCTCTAGTGGCATTTGGTGGTGATAAAATATGAAGAACTTCAGAATTTTTCTTAAAGCTGTTCGTTTTTTTTGAAAAAAAAATTATATTATAATTTTTTAGAGTACGCCTTGCTTTAAAGTTAAATCTTAAAGAATATTCCATTTGTAGCTGGCATATATTTTTAAAGGTTTTTAAATTTACAATCTATGAAGAAATTACAGTCTATGCATTTTTTTTTCAAATGGATTTAAATTGTATGGATAGCTTATTCCTAAAATCAAATTAGTTAGTTGTCAAATTAATGTTTTTTTGTTTTGGAGAAAAAGTTATGTATATTATGGCAGTCTACAATCTGATGAAGGAAGCAAGCATTTCCAAAAATATCCACAAGTATGCTATTAAAAAGTATGCTGTTAGTTTGAATATATTATTTAGACAATACCAAATTTTCTCACATAGCCAGAATGTAATATTAAAAGTGAAAAGCATTCTCTGTTTCACTACGTCTGTTTTGTACTTGACTATGTAAAAAAAATGAGCATATTTGGAACAACATATTTAAAAATATCAGATTGGAAAAATATAGCATAGTTGTGAATTCATTTCTAAATATCTGTCACTGAATTTAAAATGAGCAGTTCTGTCTTTCAATATGATATGCAAATGTAAGCTTGTGTACATTCATCTGTGATATGTAATTTTGCAACAGAAAATAGTAGACAAGAAAGACAATTTTCAGATTATCAGAATGTGATTTGTATTTGTGTCCCTACCTTCCTAATTCCATTATGTTTATTCCTAAATTGATCTTAATTTTTTTAATGAACTTGATGAGTTGAGTTGATAAGTTGAGAACAGGTGTGAGTAATATACAATTGACAACACATTGGATACCTGTTTGGGTAGTTTTTTCCTCCTAGATTTTCTTAATTTTCATGTTTGTAGGCATTTACAGACTTGTTCATGTTTCCATGAATGGATGGAGGATTGTAAAATATATGTGTATTTTATATAACAGAAGATGGTTTGTAGGCTGTGTAGTAGTAATAAAGTTACTACTTAATTAGATTAAATCAATCAATTTTTCATATAGTATATTTTCATGTAATATCTCTAATAATGAAAGCATGGTTGGTTGTATCCATTGTGAACTAGTATTTTTTCTGAATGAAAATATTCACACAGTGATGTCAGGATACAAATTATTTCTTCATATATCATCCTGACATATGATACAAAGGTGTAAGTTGTGGTTTTCACATCATGACATATAATGCCCATTTAATAATGTACCTCCTTGCAGATGCATGAGTAAGGGATGCCTGTCTCTGCAGTACAGCAATATAATTTGCAGTAGAACAATATATATGTTACTAATAAGTTCCAATATAGGTTGTCCTTGATTTAAGATGTATTGTTTAATGACCATTCAGAGTTGTGATGGACTCAAAAAAAGTTATTTACAACTTGTCCTCAAAGGTATAGATACCACACCATATGTGATTTCATTTTTGGCATTTGGCAAATGGCTCACATTTATGACCGGTTACAGTATCACACAATCACACAATCACATTTTGTGACACTTTTTGCTATTTTCTGCAAAATGAGATAAAATGGATTTGCATTTATAACCATGTGGTTGCAACTCCCAAGCCATACTTTGTAGTGAGATCTAGAATTCCAACACGAGCATCAGAAGATGATCATGATTAGACCACAACACAAGAATTCCATAGTACTTATTCAGTAATTCTTTGGTTATAAATAAAGTTTTTTCTAGAAATACAAAATGTATGGGCGTTGGGAGAATGATATCAATTAAAAATACAACGTGACCTAATTGTTTCCCCTCCTTGAAAATGGCTGAATCATCTTTCTTCAAGTACCAAAAGAAGGACAATAATACTATAGAAAAATGTTTGATAGCAAAACACTTACATAAACAGGCCTAAGCATATACTGTAAGCAAAAAACACAATAGTTTCTTCTTTTTCTGGATTGTTCCAGAACTGCTATCCATCTGCTACCAGCATAAAGGTATTTCAGCAAACTAAGTTAAGATACATTGCCATGTAGGATCAGTATTCAGTAAGCACTGCATAGAATTAACCTTTTAATTGATCTAATGAAGCTAGTATTATGAATCTACCCTTGTTTTGCTTTGCCTTCCCTGGTTCCTGTTTCTTTTCCTACTCAATTGGTCATAGTGCACTGCTAAAGCAATATAAGTGCTGATGACAATTCTCCTCGGTCATGGTCGAACAATCTAAAATTTGTTGCCTGAGCCAGTACTGTTATAGCAACAGTGTTCAGTCACTAATATTTCATTATCTATTCATAAGAAACTGAGTTATCCAGAGGTTTTTGAGTCAGGTGGTCTATAAATTGTATAAATAATTTTTATTGATTTGCTATTTTCTATATTGCAAAATCTAGCTTTAAAATAGTTTTTTTTAAATCTAATTGGAATTTGATTTACAACACTGTAAACAATTATAAGTAAGTTGTAAAACCTTATAAGAGGTAAGTTTTTTTCATATCATAATGTGACATTCACTTGTCACAAAATTTCTTACTGTTGAATATACTGAGAATTAATTGTCTCAATCTTGGAATACCCTAAAATAGGAAGAATTACAGCCCCCAGCATCCATTATCATTAAGTACAATTTGTAGACATTGGTAGATCAGTAATATCAAAAATCTCACAGATTTCCATTCCCAGAATTCAGAAATTACAGAGGTAAGAAAGTTTACATTGTACCACATTTGCAAAACATTGCAATTCCCTGAGTATATGTAGACACTGAATATTTATTGAATTATCTTGCTACTTGTCTTGGGATCTGTGGTATAAAAACACATATCAGATAATTTCAGATAATTATCTTACAATGTTTTATTCTTTATTTTTTACTATGAAAAGTAAAATAATAGCAATAAATTCAGTCACTTCATTTCCTAGAAATGCAAATAAAATGTAGTTTTATCCTCTTGGCACCTTCTACTACAAAGTCTTTTGTCAGATCAATTTACTAGCTTAAAATGTTCTGACAAAGGACAAAATGTTTGGGAGGCAGTTCTTTCAAATAGGAAGTAAATTCTAATCTTTTATGTTAAGTTTACATCAGCACAACTTCTGAATCGCAGTCGGGATCTTTGATTTCCTCTGACAAACTCAGTGACTGACAACAAAACTGAAATGATAAATTTCTTGGTTACCAATTGTTCTGGGCCTAAATTGTTTTAAATGTCATAATCCCAACTCTTGAACCTGGCCAAGAAACTAATTGGCAGGCAACAGTGTTGTTTCAATAAAGATGTCATTTGTATGAACAGGTACCTTTGCTGTAATGTGTCTTTTGTACAAGTTGTAGCTTTGGGACCAAGCACAAAGTTAGTTCAACATAGAGTTCATAGAGTATCCTATCATTTCACAAAATGCTCATATATATAGAACACGTACCTAAGGCTTTATGGAGTAGAAATAGAAAAAAGCTGACTTATTAGAGCATAAATCTTTTTATGTAAGACACAATGGAAATGGTCTCTGGAAACTGCAAAATGATTTTAAGTGAAAAGGAAGTTGTGATCCAGTTTACAGGATGGAAATACTATTTTGATCCCTTAATAATAAAATAGCATAGTATATGTAAATAGTACATGACTGTGATTGTCCTTCCTGTTTAAGTTTTTGGTTTTATGGTAGAGAAGAAAAATTAATCAGAAGCAAGTCTGTGTAAATGAGTAGCAGATTCATAGTTTTCTCAGGGTAACATCTTGAGAAATTATAATCAAACCTTTTATGTTGTATCCAATGTAAAACAAATGCAATGCACGTTTTGAAGATCACTTTTGGTAATTAATACTACAGAAGACTTAGTAGTGACTTGTAACAGATTTCGATCAATAGAACAACAACGTCTGAAAATTCCCAGACACAGCTTGGCTGGATCAGAATGTTTATTACCGCCATTCAGAAATATGACAGAATGATGGTGTACATAACAGTTTGCCATTGCTCTTTCAAAGATGTAAAAGTAATTTTAAACTTTCAGGGGTTTGGGAAACTTAAGCAAAAGGTGCACAGTTTATAACTGCAAGAACTAATTATTGATAAGTACTTGAGTCTTAATTTTATACTATCTTCCTCAAAATGCCACCCCCCGGTTTTATGCCCTTAAAATCTCAGAATTCCCCAGCCAGCATCACTATTTGGGGGGTAATTAGCACATTTAGAGCAGTGGTCCCCAATCTTTCCAGCTTTGCAGACTGCTGGCTGAGCCAGCGAAGGAGGGACAGGAGATGATTCCATGCAAGCAGGGGGCACACGGCTCCATTTGGCTCACACAAATGGAGTTTTGCTCATGCATGCGCCCACCACTCCTTCAAATGGAGCTTGCGCTCTTGCCTGCCACTTGCACGCCTGATTCCGAATGGGTTAGGAACCCCTGATTTAGAGAATGCCTAGAATAGAGATGGGTTTTTTTAATCTTTTGCTTGGATTCTACTCCTTGGTGCTTCAGATCACTTCTTGTTACATCTCTATGTTTCTGAATCCAAGAATTTAACGGGAAAGTCAAGTCAAAAATTGTACCTCATAAAGATTTCTAAGTTTTAGCTTTGCATGAAAGACTTTTGTCTTTCTTTGAGTTTACCTAGATCATATTTGATCCTACTTTCAACTAGTAGCAGAATTAGTAGTTGTAATTCCATTACGGCATAGTTTTAGTTGTATTCCATTATGGTATAGTCACTGGTTTGGGAAAAGTTTCTGTTTTTTCAGTCTATTTGTTCTATCTTACAGATGACCTTTAAGTATTAAAAACTTCAGTATCTTGAAAGATGACCTGCATATAAACCCAGAGCCTCAGGGATGCTTAAAATTCATCCCAGCTCTTTTTAGAAGCTAACTCTATAAAGAAACACTTACATGAATAAGTGTGTATGTGTGGGTATGATTTTTCCCCTAAAGGCACAAAGATGAATCTAACATATTAGAAGCCAACATAGAGAGTTAAGAAGAATCTAATCAACTATATCCTTAAGTATACCAGTAGAAGAACTAAACAATGGCAACTTTGGCATAGAGTGTTTTAATAATTGTATCTATAGGGAATGCAATCTATATCTCAGTTAAGACATTACATTCTTTTCTAGGAAACTGTTGAGTAGCAAGAAGAAAAAAATATAAATAACAGAGCAAAGGGCAACAGAAAAAAGTATTGACACCAATAATGGACTGCTGTTAGAATATTATTAGATCCCCAGTAAAAGAACTATGAAGGTAGTTGTAGTTTCTTTTACACTTTTGGTTTGGCATGTAGAATTGGAACATTTGCCTAGTTTCTCTTTCACTACTTAATGAAGGATTATTCATCATTACTGCATTTCTAGCATTTGGGAGCTATAAAGACTGAGCTTTTTGCTCCTATCCCACTTGCCAAGTTATGAAGATGAATTAGTAAGATTTTTGTGAACACCAAGATGGACTTGCTCAAGAGGTGGAAAAGGGAAATAAAAATCCAGTGATTTTGCACTTCACTTCCGAGGGATAGTCATCATCTATCTGTATTAATATTATTATGGAATAATCGCAAACCATTGTGAAATTTCAGTACAGATCAATATATTTCACTGAAATTACTAGCAATATCACAAAGAAAGTGAATGGACCTAATATAATAGCCCTGCTTGTCTGTATCCATCTCATTCTTTGCGACACTGCAGACAAACTTGCCAACTTGTTGAACAAGACATCTCTGGAAGTCATGGTTCTTGCTTCAACTTCTGCAGTTTTCCTCATCGTGCAGATGTATAACAGCTGTTGCATCTTCCAACTAACACTCATTCTTCCAACAACTATTCCTTGTCATGTTCCATTCATCTAATAATCCTGTACCTTTATTTAAGGTAAAGTGTCTACAGGCAGTTTATGTGGCTCAGCGTCTATGAATTTATTCTCCATAGCACCTGAGGGTAAGAAAGAACCAGTAGCAAGAAGCTGGAATATTCTGAGAATTCCTACAATGAACAGAAGGCTTAGTTGAGATTCCTCTGAAGTCATAATTTCATATGATTCTATCACAGGAATGAATCCTTGACATATTTTGTTGCAGTAGCCCCTTGTGAATTGAAATTTGGAATTACACCTTCTTGCTGCAGGTCACTAGGCAGAATTTTAAGTGTATAACCTGCATGTGTAACTGAAACTGCAATTTTATGAGAGTCATCAGTCTTCCAGTAAGAACTATTCAGCAAAGTTGAATCAGCCTGTTTCAATCTGTCCTCTCTGGACTCTCAATGTGAGCCACAGAGAGAACCCTAGATATCTGTTTAGATTAATAATCAGTATAGATGGTAAAGTATTTTTTCCAGCTAACAGCAATGATGGTGGTGATGGAACGAATTAGGCAGGTAAATGAAGTTCTGAAGATAGGTTAAAAAAAGGTAAAGGAGTCCCTGTAGATTTTTACTCCGTTAGTCGTTGCTGACTATAAGGGATGGTGCTCATCTCCATTTCAAGGCTATTGAGCCAGCACTATCCAAAGACATTTCTGCAGTCATGTGACCAAGCATGATGTCATGGAAGACTGTTACCTTCCCACTTTAGTGGTACCCATTTATCCACTCACATTTGCTAGGTTGGCAGGAGCAGAGCGAGGATGGGAGCTCACCATTGTGTGAAGTTCGGTTCTTGAACCTGGGCTGCAGTTTTCAAGCCAACAAGAGCAACATCTTAACCACTGAGCTAACACACTGTCCCCTCTGAAGGTAGCTACGAGCTAAAAAAAAGAAAATAGTTTGAGAATCCTTGCTGTGATCGAAAGTTGTAATCTGAATTCTCAGAAGAAAAGAGGGGTGCGTTCCAGAGAAACTGGAGGCAGCTCAGTTCAGATAAATTGTGTAAGAAAAAGAAGGTGAAGATAACCCCTCCCTAATAGTTTTCAGAGTAGATGCCAAATGTGTATAGTAGAGTGCTTCAGTTTTGCAAGATTTTGTTTATAGGTTTGGAACAGTAAAGAAATCTGCTTGGAAAAAGCACTACATGTCTTCTTGGTTTTGGGACTTGAGACTTGCTACTCTAGACTGAACTTCCCAGAATTCCTTGCCATAATACCTAGTATTTAGCAGCCTGAAAATCCTGGGAGACTAAGTCCCAAATGATCTGTAAACAGCTAGATTGGAGAAAGATGCTTTAACTTTTCCTATTTTATAACGAATTGGCACCATTTTATTTTTTTTCTGCCCCCTTCTGAAAGTAGTTGTTATGCTGTGAATGTACATTTTGTTTGTTTGAAGTTTTAGCCGTTCCTAAAACAATTTGGATAAAATAAGCCATTGTAAAAGCTTCTGTTTCATATGAGTTGGTGTGAAAATGAAGTAAAAAAATTTCTCCTTTGGGGAAAATACAATTAAAAACAAAATAAGAAGACTGGTAAAGAAACAAGCCTTCCCATTTCCAAGAGGAGTGTAGGCAATTATACTCCCAAGAGCAATACATAGGGGACATACTGGCAAAGTGGTGATATTTATCCAAAGCTTTGCTAGTGTGTAGAAGATGTTTAAATAATCATCAATCTTCATATTGACAGATACAGGAGCAGAGAGATCTGACTCTTCTGTTTTTCAGTATAATCATTGTTCCTCCAGCAGAAAATTATTGTCCTGGTGTACATACTTAAATAAAATACTACTCCATCCAGCTGATTAAGACACAATTCAACAAAATAATCAGAAGCATACATACGGTTTTTGTTAAATCCAGGACCTATTTGGATTGATTCACAAAGTTCCAAAGGTGGTAGGATCACTTCAAAATACATCTTACGCCTGCAATGTTTTGCAGAGACACAGATACATATTATCATGCCTTCAAAAATTAGTATCTATCTCTAAAAGTTTCATATAAAGAAAGTGCTATGAAGGGGGGCACAATGGCTCAGCAGTTGAACATGTCAGCTGGAAAGCTACAGCCTGGGCTCAAGACCCGAGCACCACCTGATGGAGTCAACTCCTGCCCACTTAGCAGTTCAAAAGCATGCAAATGCAAGTAGATGAAGGGGTACCAATTCTGCCTGCCTTGGCATATAGTCACATGATCACAGAAATCTCTTCCAATAATGCTGAGTCCCTCAGCTAAGAAACGGAAAGGACCACCACCCTTAGATTTGGACATGATTGGACAGGGGAAACATTTACCTTTACCTTTATGAAGAAAAAGTGAGTAAAATGTAGTGCATGATTATGACTTTCTTTTTCCCCCATGTAAGCAACTCTTATCCAGCTCCTTTAATTGCTCCTCTGCAAATTAGTAGGCTTGATCTCCTCAGAAGTAAATAGTAAGCTTGGAAATGTCATCCACTTCTGCCAAATTAATTAAAAATAGCTGCTATCTCCTTTTTCAAGATTATTATTAAAATAAAAATCTCATACTTAATTTTACGAAGCTTCATACAATGCCAATATCCCCCAATTCTGTTTTAAAGCAACACAAGATACATCCTTTTGTTGAATTCCGATGACAGTCAATTGGAATATCTAATTCATATTTGGTTTGTTGTACATCTTTCATATTAAAAGTTGATCTTTGCCTTTTATCACTAACCTAATTCATATGAAACTTTTTAAAAAAGAATACCTCCGAGGATAAGGATCTTTCATTTCAGTTTTTCTGAAGGGTAAGATCATAATCAAAAGCTATCTTAAACCTCCAAAGTTCAGTAGAAAAAAACCCCCAGAAAGATGGAATAAATATAATATTCTTTACTAAGGTTAGAAAGATAAAATTAAAACTAAAACTAAACATAATGACAATAAGTTCACACTGACATCATTACCTACAATCAGCCCAAAAGCCCAAAGACTCTGGATGGCATACAACAACAAACATAAGTAAAATATAATAAAAGCTAAATTTAAATAATATCAGAACCCAAAAAACCAAGAAGGGCTGCCCTAAGAGGCTGCCACAAAGAAGAGGAAGACCACAAGGCACCTTTTTCATTAAAGTTTCTGGAAGGCAAGTCATTCCACTGATTAATTGTTCTAGTTGTAGATTGCTCATCTCCTTGATTAGTTTCCATACATTGCTTCTTGCCTTGCCTTCCAGAAACTTTAATATAAAACCAACACTGGAGGTTTTTAAGAAGAGATTGGTCAACCATTTGTCTGAAATGGTACAGGGTTTCCTGCCTGAGCAGGGGTGGACTAGAAGACCACCAAGGTCCTTTCCAATTCTGTTATTCTGTTAAGAAAAGTTAAAATGCAGCCCAAGCATTCTGGAACAACATAGCTTGGAAATTTGTTTACAAAACAAGATGGGATTGCCCATTCTTATCTGGCAAGAACAATCCACTTTCAACAGCAGTTCCTCTGGTGGTAGAATGACATTCCTTCAAAAGTCTGGAGGGTTATAAGTCCTTTTTTATATTTGAGACTAGTTTAAATATTTTTCTTCTACCTTGCTAGTATCCCACAAATTCTTCTTTTGTCTTCTGTTTTAACCAAGGCAGCAGGACTACAGATTTTTAGATGTTCTTTGTGTCATCTTGAATGATGAAGAGCTCTTGAACTGCCTGATAGAAAGAACATCCCCTCTGGGGAAGATTCATTGTTATTACAACTCTACAGACTATGACTGTAGACTGGGGGAATCCCAGAGTTTTAGAAAAAAATTTATAACTTTTTCCAGATTATTAGAATCATTTTTTACCAAGATATTCAAGCTTTTATTTTGACGAGGTATGATATATGCCTAGTATTATAATATGAGAAAACCATTATGATATATATTTTTAATATATATATTTATATAGGATAGGATTGACCCATATCAAAGGATTGCTTAATAAAACGTGCAACTGTCCCTAGTTTTCCTCTTAATTAAATTAGGGATGGATTATTTTTAAAGTGGCATATAAGAAGACAGTTATTAAATTTATTAAATTTGTCTCTCTGTGTGTATATATAGAGAAAATAGATAAGGATTTTTGTATTTTATAATCTTATAATATTAGAATCAGAACCTTATTATTCTGATTCTAATTAGAATATTTAGAATTAGATTCTAAAGATTCTAATTACATTAGAATATTTAGAATATTAGATTCTAAAGAGAAAAGTAAAAATCTATAGGTGAAGGAAGCGTTCTTGTTTCATAGTTTGTGATTTAAATAACCTTAAAAAAGAATTTCATAAATTAGTACTTTCCACCTAGTAATGTCTACCAGTCATAATTATTAGGTTCCCCCAGGATCAGAGACAGCTTCTTCTGAATATTAATATCTGCTGATCAAAAGTAGTAGAAACCATCATCTCAGAAATAAGCTCTTTGGCCACTGAGATGCTGGACTGTTAGGTTTTTTCTGTGATTCTGTTTCTTTTTACTCAATCCATTTTTTTCTACAATTTTTACATTTCCCTCCTTCCTTCCTTCCTTCCTTCCTTCCTTCCTTCCTTCCTTCCTTCCTTCCTTCCTTCCTTCCTTCCTTCC